>PVJO010011130.1:0-61447 GCA_004026905.1 Hystrix cristata
AGAGGGGAAAGGGAAAATATGGAAAATGATGAATGAACCTGATATAAATAGGGAGGGAGGGAGGAGAGGGGAGGGGCGGGGGAGAGGGGGAGAACCAAGATGCACCATGTATAGGTACAGAATAAATGTAATGAATGTGACCAATGTATGTAGAATGTACCAATACATGCTCTTGGTTTAAAATAAAAAAAAAATAAAATGTTCAGTGAAAACCAATGAAGGAAGATAAAAGGGGTAGACAGCATAAAAAAGAAAAGATTAAAGATAATAAGGAGAACAAATAGAAAGTTGTAATAAAGAAGTAGGTAATGATATTAGTAATCACTTTGAATGATCCAAATACACCAAATAAAAGCACAGAGTCTGTCAGAGTGGATAGATACATAAGACCCAACTATATGGTAAGAGAAACCTACTTTAAATTCAAAGACACAGATAGATTAAACATAAAGGTATGGAGAAATATTCTCCATGTTAACATTACTCAAAAGAAAGTTGGGCTATTTAAGTTAATTTCAAACAAATCTAACTTCAGAGCAAGGAAGATTCTCAGGGATGAAGAGTGACATTACATAATGAGAGAAAGATCAATTGTTCCAGATGACAGGACAATAATACTTTATATGCATATTCCTAACAAAACAGTGTCAAAATACATGAGATAAACACTGATAGATATATAAGAAAGAATGCACAAATCGCTATTATATTTGAAGACATGAACGCCTTTCTATAAGTAATTGATAAATTCAGCTGTGAGAAAATCAATAAGGTTATAGCTGAACTAAACAAAACTATCAACTCAATGTGGAAATCTGATAAGATCAATATAAATGTCATTATCTGGTAATGCAGATAATGCATTACACAGTAACAGAATACACATACTTCTTAAACTTCTTAAGAAATATTCGTCATGATAAAACACTTTCTGGGCCAGAAACACATATCTTCAGAAGTTTCAAAGAAATCATACAATATGGACTCTCAGAACATAATGGAATTAAATTGGACATCAGCAATGGACGCATAGATGGAAATCACAAAGCTCTTGCAGATGAAATAGAACAGTTGTCTATAACACATTATAAATGAATCAAAGAAGACACCTTGATGGAAATAAAACAATTTAATTAAATTATAGAATAAAAACACAATTTATCAAGTTTGTGAGATGCAGAAAAAGTAGAGGTCAGAGGGAAATTTATAGTATTTAATAGATAATGGCAAAGAAAATTTTAAAAATATCAATCATATAAGCTTCTAATTTAGGAAGATAGAAAATTGTAAGCACTTTTTTTACTTTTATTAGTACATGTTTGCAGTTCATAATGAACACATTAAATATAAATACAAATATATGAATTAAAACAAAAATAAAATTGGAAACACTAACCAGTAAGTAATATCAGTAGCATTAAATGCATATGTTAGAAAGAATAAATATCTGAAATCAATAATGCAAGCTTCCATCTGAAGAAACGAAGAAGAATAAATTAAGTCAAAGTAACCAGAAAATTATTGCAGATAATTTAATTGAAAATAATAGAGGAAAATAAATTTAGAAAGATCAGTAAAATTAATACAGTGTAGCCACACGTGAAGAAATTAGAAAAGACAAAAATTAATACTGTCATAAATTACAGAAGAAGTATGAATACAAATCCCATGAAAACTAAAAGGATAGCTATTATGAACAAGCATATTTTCATGAATTCGATAATGTAATTGAATGAACCAATTTATTGAAAGACACAACCTGGGCCGCATGCAGCGCTGTGAGCTGGGGCCGTGACCCAGGCTGCAAGTGACCCGGGCCGCAAGCTGGTGTGTGAGCCAGACCATGACCCAAGGCTGTGAAGCTAGACGGAGACCCGGGGCTGTGACCCGGGCCGCAAGCCAGGACTGTGAGGCAGGGCTGTGAGCCTGGGCTGCCAGCTGGAGCTCTGGGAGAAAGCACCATCCGCCCATCACCTTCTTCTTCTGGGCTGGTCTCTCCTTTTTCTTTCCCCGTGGGCTTCAACTCTTGCTTCAGCTCCCTGCTGGGTCCTGAGAACACCCTTCCCTCCTTCTTCTCTTCCCTAAATTGCTGTATTCCAGTGTCTGGACAACAAATTTTGGAGAGGATCTTACTCCGCTTCTCTCCACACCATCTTTCCGGAAGTCTCTCTGCTCAATTTTTTAATGTATAAAAATTCTTTAGAAATAAAGCATACTAATTAAAAATAAATATAAATGAAAACACCATCCACTTTCACCACCATGACTTGCTGCCACTGACCACCATGATTTTTCACATTGTTTGTCTTCCTCTGCACAGGTCTTTCTAAGTGTATAGGGCAGAGTGAATCAGTAAAAATGTTGGGTTTTTTTTTCTGGGTCCTTAAATCTGAATCAGATAGCCCGAAGTCATTACAGTGACCTACATGACAACCCACAGTTTCATACTGTGATTCCACATCTCTCTAACTTATTGGCATCATCTGCTCATACGCTTTCCAAATCTTTGCTAAGCTATAACTTCTTCAACACTGTCTTGAACACATCAACCGTCTAACTTCAAAACTCTGTTTTTCTGATCCCTCTTGGTTCCTTTATACGTGTTACTTTTTAATAAGTAAAGGCTTCCTTGACTGTCCAGTATAAAGTAAGAATCATTCCTCTCCAGCCCTGCCAATCACTTTCCTTGCTGTATTTTTCCCTGTAGCACTTATCATTACCAGATACACCATCTATCTCATTGTCAGTGGACTTCAGTAGAATGTGAAAGGAAGAAAGAAGGGAAGAAAAAGGAAACAGAAGAAAATAAGGATGAGAAAACTCTTAGACAAAACTAAATTGGTGAAGTTATTACACAAAATGGGTTCAAACCAAGTCACAGATGTATCTTCCAACCCCCAATCCAGTGAAATGTGACCAATCCATCATTCCTGTATTACCATTGATGTATGATCAGAATACTTATATTTAGAGTTGTTACCTAAATCCTTTATTTTAAAACTTCTAAGAACACGTTTATGTGGTTATTTTCATGATATGCCAAGAGTGTACTAGATGAATTAAAAAAATATTCACTGAAGGCATTCGGTTGTTGTTAATCTTTAAGTAGAAGAAGAAAGTTTTAAGTAGAGCAAGACTAGGATTCCATGAGTGCTGTTTTTCTGATAGAGTTGGTGCAAAACAAAAAATAGTCTTGTGCTCTATCATGATTGGCAAAACACAAATTCTTACATCTTTTCATCAGGAGTATTCTTAAGTGGGTCTATCTGAAAAGCACATTTCAACAACAGATTAATCCCTATGGCATTTTGAATCTTTGGGTGAGCTCCTTCAGGTTAGAAATTAAAACATCCCATTATATATCTACCAAATGGAGTTCAGGGCTTCAGGCATTCAAGCTTGTCTAAAAGTCTTACAAAGTATCTGTTTTGTAAATATCTTTTTTAGTAAAGTATGAAGGGGTGAGTATAAATATTACTATAAAAGAAAGAAAGGCATATGGAGAATAATAAAAACATACATTTAATGTAATGGCAAATATTCTTAAACTGGAGTTTTGAAATATCAAGGAAATTAGTAATTTTATTTATGAATGTATTACTTTGTTCTTGTTTGGAACTAAAACATTTCTGTACAATTTAAGGTTAGTCTCAGCATACTATTACACAGCAATGCTAAGATTTGTGTTTTTGCAATGTTTAATTTATTTTCTGGGATGGACAAATGATCCCTCTTTCCCCTGCAGCAAACTGTAATGATTTCCACACTGTGGTAATGAGGGCAGAGCTGATTTACTTTAGACCTTTTGTCTACTAAAATCAACAGACAAGGTATCCACGCCATCCAGTCATTATATACATACATATATATAGACATATACATATATGTGTTTTAGTTCTAATAAAGAAATGCACAAAACAACACATGTAAGCTATACATAAACACATATACATAAAGGGATACATATATATGTATATATCTCCTGTATGTATGCATATACACATATATGTGTATCCAGTATGTGAAAATATACTGTGTCTATATAACTAGAAATCAAAATGTTTCTATCTTCGCTTCTAGCAAAAGGATGGAAAAATCAGTGAACCTGCCAACATGTCAGTTGCCAGTTGGCCGGAGGATCAGGTCACTTGCATGTCCTCTCTCAGCACAAGAGGGTATTTGCATACTTGGCTGCATTCTGTTTTGAAGGGCAGCTGTGCTGACGGTTCTAGTCGCCGTGGGATGGAAAGGCACAGTCTTGAATAGCTTCACTTTAAACCCATTTAAATCCAGAGTTAAACTTGAATGTAAAGCTCTTTGAGGGAAATATCATAATTCATAGGCATGAAAGCTTAATTATATCTTACTTTATTCAAATACTTAAGCTGCGTACTATTTTACTTGGTCTTTGGTCTTGGCTCATTTACCTTGTTTTCTAGTAGAGAAATTATTCATGAGAACACTGACTGTTCTGTGGTAGTTATCACATGAAGAGGTCACTTTTCTCCAGATGTTTCCTTTGCAAAAGAACAAGGAACCATTTTCAAGGAAGTTGTACTGAGAATTTGCTTTATGGCTCTACTAAAAATTATGTAGTGATTACATATATAAATATAAACTTTTAATCCTTAGTGAATATTTTGGAGTATTGTTGCATAATTTGCAGATTTTTTGGTACTATGAGGGCAGCAAAGATGAAGTAAAAGAAACATGACTTTAAGGAAGTTTCCAATTAGGTATTGAGCAAGAGATACCTCAAGATATGCAGTCATTAGTTTAGATACTTGTAGGTTCATCTACACCCTCTTTTAGGACATTTAATATATTTCAAGACAGTTATTTCGGTTAATATCTCTTAAATTCTTCAGTACCTTCCTGGTTGTGGCTTTATCTCACACCCTCATGCATATTTGTAGTCCCTAATCAGTGACACAATATTGAATTTAGAGTAGACATTTAACTACAATCTCTTTGTACAACAAAATGTTTGGATTCTGTAACTCTTAAATTCTTTCATGCTAAATAAATATATTTTATGCAATATCTATATATTCCTCTTTTTAAAAATTCTATTGGTGTATTTTTGAGATACTTAATAATTACATTCTTCTTGGGAAACTGACACATACTATATCACATGTTAATCGTTTTTACTTTCTTTTTCCCTTCTTGGCCTCCCATCTTTCCTCATCACTAGATCCCCTTCCTATCACTTAAGTATTATTTAGTTAAAAGGTAACCAAGAATCTAAAGAGTTATCTTCCATTCTTTAATTTCTTTCACATATTGAGCCACTATTAGGTCTTATACATCCAGCAAAGTATTTATCTCACTTATTCAATTTTGTTCTTTTCCAGTGTTTTTATAAATCTAGTAACACCATTGTCTATTTCCTGTCATACTTTGCCAATAGAGAACCATGTTTTCACTTTTGCTTTTCTTCTCTTTGCACATCGGACCCGGTGTGATGTCTTTACATTTTCAACAGAGTGTTACTCCCTAGATCAGAATATTTAATGACTTCAGTACTCTTAGAATAAAGTCAAACACCTTATTCTGACTAACAAAGCTTCACATCATATAATCCCGATGTAACTCCAATCTCATCTTTGCTGACTCTCACTCTTACCTTTGAGTCCAGACACGACACATTAAATCCTTTCTCAGGAAGCTCATTCTGGCCACAAGCTCTCGGCCGCTTGTTTCTTTGCATGGAATACTTCTCTTTCTAACTTTGCTCTAACTGGCTTGTTGATGGTGGTTCCTTTTTGTTATTTGTGCCTCAAACTAAATGCTAATTTCGTACCTGTAGAACGTTTATACTGCAATAAATGGAAAATATACTGAAGAGAAATTTTGCAATGAGTTTAATTATTGCACTTACAAGAATTCTGGAAGGGAGACTCTTAAAATGTAATTTAATTAAACAGCCCAGTGATATCAAGACACTCATTTAGTTCTCTGCTCATTCTTTTTATATTTTTCCTAGGTTATGTTGTGCTAATCCAAGTATCATATCCAGAGATGGGTGGATAAATAAATCAGTACTATTTCAGGAAATAAATGTTAAGGGAATGATTTAGTTTTGGAATAAGGGTATATGCCTGACTTTCTCAGAGAGATAATGTCTGATAACCCAGTTTATATTTGAACTCAGCTGTGTTTATCACATCATGCGTTTCTACTTTTTGCATTTCATGATCATCTAGTATGTTGTTTTAAAAATTTTCTGTGTTGTTGCTTTGTCTATTATCAGTCTTCCTTTATTAAAAGATAAGGTGTGGATTTTCTATTTTTTTCCTAGTCATATTTCTAGAATCTAGAATAATATGTGACACATAGTAAGCTCTCAATAAATAAATATCAAGTGGATGGGAATGACTAGGGTAATAAAGAAGAATTATACTAATATGTATGTATGAAAAGACTTCAAATATTATGTAGCTAAATTATTAGATTACTGACACTTGAAGATATATTTTAAGATTGGAAAAAGTTTCATATTTCAAAAATTAATCATAACCAAAACCAAATAAAATTGAACAACAAAAAGAACAAATAGTTCAATCCAGTGACATATTTATTGAACAGAAATTTGTCTTATAAATTGTGTCACACAGTAATCGATCTAATTTTCTTACCTCATAAAACCTGATCTTCACAATGTAAGTTCAAAGTTACGTTCAGTCATTTCCATAAAATATGAATAACTTTTCAAGCCTTTCTCTGATTTTCAGTGAATATTTGTTGCTAGTAGGAATTCTAATTTTAAAGAATAATATAATACAATAGCACTTAACAAAAAATCACATATCCAGGGGCCAACATAGGTATCATGTAGGGTTCTGTGGATTGGCTTTGTGATATGTGTGCCCCTGTTCACAATTTAGTCATAATCACTGCCATCAGACAAAATTGGCACGTGGGGTTGCTGGCAAATGCTTAATGTTTTTATTTGAATTCTATTAGAAAAGATATGTTTCTTCCAGCAGATGCTTGTTAGAATTTTGTATGCATATTCCCAGTAGTTACATCTTTATAAATAATTTTGTAGTATATAACATATATATTCTGAAGCCTAGCTCCAAAGTCATTGCTTATGTAGACACTCTAACATATTCCCACAAATTATTCAGTTTGCATTAAAAAGAACAAAACCCAAATATGTGTGTATTAAAAGTGTGACATTAAAAGTAAGTTCAATAACCACAATACAGCAATTATTATAGTCATAGTGAGGCACAACATGGTGGAGAGATTTTATTTCACAGTCAGTTAATGCACGTTGCCCATTGAGCAGTCTTGCTACCCTTCTACAGCCAGAAAATGGAGATTTGCTGCAATAGATTGTAGAAATCTATTCCTCCTTTTAAGCTCTTATTTAATAAGATTTAGAAGAGAACAGGGCTTATATTCCATCAAAGTCTCATCTATAACTTATTTTCTTCATAATGAAGCACAACAGCTGCAGTAAAAAAACTAAATAGCTGTGTGGAAGAAAAGTTATAACAATGTTGTCCTTACTTAAATTTGCCTTTAATGTTGCTTTAAAGAAATGAATGATAGGTAAAGAAGAGCTTCCTTATTAAAAATGCAAGTAATTTGTGGTAGAAATAATTAAAAAAAGAAAAAAGAAAATGATAAAGTATTTATTTCGTGAGGATGAGACAAATACATCGTTGTTGAAACAACAAAAAGACCCAAACCAAACCAAAATAAAACAAAACAAAACAAAACAAAAAAACAGATCGTTGGTTTTTAAGGCTTTGCTTTAAAGAGCAAATACCCAGAAGCAGAATGAAATAGAGGACCAAGACCTGCTGCTCTCACGTCCCTTCCAAATTCTGGCCTCGTTCTCAAGGCAGGGCAAGCAAGCCATCACCCTCGCAAGCACTGTGGTTCCCTTGTGATGGTCACCTCTGACTTTTGCTTCTCTATGTAGATCAAAATGGTTCCTTGAGAGATGAGCGATGATAGTCAGGACAATGCTCAGTCAGGGTCACAGAGATGCCCTGTGTAGTACAGCTTTTTGTAATTAACCCTCTTCAAGTACCCTTTATGGCACTGATGCTCAGACAGAGATTTTAATTCTTTTTTATTGAGAAGTGATGCTGAAAATATGGTGCGATGTGGGATGGTGAGGATCCCTTTATAATGATGTCGGCTTTAGAGCAAAAATCGTTTAGAATTCTTTTTAAGCAGCAGGACTGTTGAGCTCTGAGTTAAAGACAAAGAAGCCCAGAGTCCTGTGATGGTGGCAGGGACTTGTTCTATCGGCATTGATCAAGGAAAACAGGCTTATCGATCGGCACGGTCAATTTCTACCTTTTTTTTTTTTTGGAGAAACGTGGCTATTTGAACTTTGCAGAAAGGGTCTGAAGGCCTGAAAAAAATTGTTTTGGTTAGGAGTCATGCCAAATCCTTTACTTCTTCCTTGGGTGTTTTTCATGAAGATGGATCTGTTGCAGCTGGAGGCAGAAATCAAGGGAATGTGATCTTAGTAGGAGACCAGAGATTTCAACTAAGTCAGGTCTGTATTATGTGCCAGGTTAACACTCTGTTTATTGGACCTGAAACTTTCTAAGTCTTAAAGTCTCCATTTGGAGAGAGATTTAATAAAGTATCCTCTTTATAGAATTCTGAGATGATTAAAAGATTAATGTAGGTAAATCACCTAAAACAGCACTGACATAATGTAAGCTATTAATAAAGAGTATTTCAATTTTTCTTTTCTTTAAAAAAAATCAGATCAATGTAAATACCACAGAGAACTTCAACTCTGTGAAGTATAAACTTTTCAGTAGAAGAAAAAAAAAGTGAACTTTCTGTGAGATCACTTCTATCTTAATTCTGCCTCCACTTCTACATTTCAGCCAGACCTGAGCTTATAACTTGAACTCTTTTGGCTTCAGATTCCTCCTTTGTGAAATGGCAGCTAGCATGTACCATATATCTACCCCGAAAAGGACTGTCAGATTAAAAGATCCTTGGAAATACTATGGAAAGATTTATTTATATGTTTATAAATAAATACATAGAATAGAAACATTATCTATTGTAATGAAGTAGAAAAATGTAATTTTTCTTCCTGTCTCCCTCTTAATAGTGTGCAAGCAAACTGCTAGATGAATAAAAACTAGTGCTTGAGGTGTAGTATTGAAGAAAGATTATTAAAGAATGCTACAAGATTTCTTTTTCAACAGAGTATATATGTGTCTGTATATTTTACATGATGCTTTAAATTTGGCTAAAATTTCACTGATTTTCTGATCATTTCTTCAAATGATAGACTTAGATTATCACCAACAGAAAATACCCAAAGATGAACTAGTTAATGGGAAATTAAGCAGGATAAATAATGCTCTTCTTGTGTATTTGTAATCCTGTTTGTAGGTTTTTCTAAGGATTTTGTAGGGAATATCTCATATTACCTGTGCAATGTCAATAGCAATGCTTACAATAACATAACTTACTTTAGTTTTTACTTAATTCTCCTTCTGAATTCTATAATAGGGAGGAATAGAAGAGGGAATATATTCAAGTAATTCCAGGGTAAAGAACCTTTCTTTCTAGGCATGGTTCTCTGAATTAGTTTCTGCCCTTTTCACAGGAAATGTCAGGAATCTCAGGCAAAAGAAAATGTTAATATATTCATTTGAACCAAATTATTTGGAATTTTATAAACCCTACTTCATTGTAGTTGTGAACATTATATGTCAATTCTGATAAAAGGAGTAAAAAACCAGAATAAAAAAAAGTACAGTCATGAAAATGTTTAAGTATGGGATTGGCAGCTCTCAGCTTACCTTCACGTTATTGTAAAAATACAGAAGAAGAAAAAACATTTTCACAATGGTAAATTATGAAAATGAATCAAGAAGGAAGCTTATAGAAAGTAAATTAACACTAAGGATTGTTAAAAATGAAACTTGGCTATCTTGTCTTTTATGACTCGTCTGGTCTTCCTTGGATTTTCCTGCTGCAGTGAGAAGAAAACAGAATTGTTCAGGTCTTTGCCTTTTCCACTTTAAGGAATTTCATTCTGCTCTCCATAGTCAGTATGTTGTCCGTAGGCCTCTACATGAAGTCTCTTTTCTGTCTCATCGTAACAGTCATAATTCACGCTGGTTAATGTTGCAAAATCTTGTATCAGCTGCCTGAGTGGAGTCCGTTCTCCTCTGCCTGTCTTTCAATTCTTTGACTATCATTGCGTAGTTATTTTAAAATCTGGTTCTGACAAGTCTAATGTTTAGGTCTCCTATGAGTAATGTTACTAAATAAAATTCAGAATGACTAGTTAAATTTGAATTTCAAAGAGTATCAAATGCAATTTTAGATCAATGAATAATTTCTTAGTATAAGCACGTTCCAAATATGTCATGGGAAATTAAAGATTAACAGATGTCTTCTGTTTTATTTGGTATATATGACAAACATACCTACCAGTGAGCTTATATTTATTTCTTTGATTCTTGTAGTTTATGTTGTAGTATCTTCTTCCTTAGGTATTTTTTTTTAAATATTGTGTGCTGCACAAAACGTTAGCAAAACTGTTTGTTAAATATTAAAGGCTTATTTGAAGTTATCCTCTTTCAAATTAGTACGTATCTACTTCTGTCAGGCACTTTGAGACACTGGCAATCTAGGATCAGCTTAATCACATTTCAGGGATTGTGCAGATTGGAGGCTGAGTCTCACTTCTTGTCAGATCTCTCTATAGACTGATCAGACTTTTTATCTGAAATCAAGATGATTTCACCAGATTACTGTCTTCAAACTCTGACTTATGGTCACTAAAGTAGCAGAACTGTTAAATGTATTTTTTTCCTTTAGTCTCTTTTCTTCTATTTCCTTCTGAGTCAGAAAATAATTAGAAGTAGTCCTACACTAGTCTCTCTGGGCCTCATCTGACCTGGTTATTTCTCACAATATTATTTTTTATGCCTTTAAGTAGGTCTTTTTGTCTAAATTTTCCAGCTGTTTTCAGCAGGAAGTTTGGTCTAAATCACAACTTTTTTCTGCCATTTAAAAAATCTCATAATCATTAATAAATATATCTTAAGAATGAGGGACAAATTTGTAGGAAATGTAAAAGTGGTGTGTCTTTCTTTACCACCCTGTGTTCCCTTTTATCAAATCACAAGGAGGAATGGAGAGTGTCAGACATCTCCTGGTCAAATACGAGTTGTTAACTTCACCCTTTATGGACTTCACCCTTTATGAACATCTTCAAAAGATTTATTTTTTTCAAAATCCTTTCAGAATTCCAGAACCATAACACTGGGATATTTTACAGTGTCTCAGACTAGATGATGAATTGGATAGTTGTTTTGTTAATTAATGGGGCAGTTTTAAAAGGATTTTGTTTAATCTCTTAAACCTGGTTGAGAGAACTCTTTGTTATAGTAGTAATTAATTGCATCTACTCTACAAAATGTCATTTTAAATCTTCTTACTGTCACTTTTTACTTTTAAAAGTATGTAGTGGACATAGGTTTTTCTTTAATACATGATGTTGTTTTTAGCTTTGTGTAAAGTTTTTAGCTTTTTTTTAAAGTTCTTTTATGTAATCATTCATACTGTGCAAAATTTTAAAGACATGGATGGGAACAGAGAAACTTTTACATCTTAAAAACGTAAGGATAGTGAATGTGTTGGGACAATTTAAATATGCTTACATTCATCTTAAATATAAATGTAGATTTTAGAAATGCTTCTATCCTTAAGAAATTACTTATCCATGAATGAAAGCAAAGTTATATGTCCACATCTCAGGAAAACATTTGAGAAAAAATGATAAGCCTCATTAACCTGACAAAAGCATTACCAAGCATCTTACACTAAAATTTAAAATTATTTCCTCTAAAAACAATAGTTTAGTTAAAATGTTTACTATATAAAATTTTGATCCTCATCTTCAAAGAGAACAAAGTGCTAATATTTCAGTTTTTCCACTAAAAATGTGAAGAGGTTATATTATTATTTAAAACAGTATAATATTGGCATGCAAGGGGACTACATCAGATTTAAATGTAGAATTTTTGTTGTAGCTTCTGGCTAATGACAAGGATGGTAACCTCAAAGAATCAGAAAATTCTAGAAATAAACACAATAAGAAATAATAACGATCAAAATGCCTATTATACCCTAAGGCATTGGGATAAAAAATAATGCTATTTATCTGTCTGGCAGAAGGTATATTTCCAGTAATAAGTTTTAGATGCTGAAAGCAAAATGATTATTTATCAAAATAAGAGATTTGTTTTTCAAGCTCCATTGGTAGTAATGACTAAACTTTTAGTTTAAAAGATACAAGAAATTATGTCTTGTAAGTGAAATAATCTTCATACAAACTCAAATAAATAAAATGGACTCAGTTGAAGCCAAATATCCCAAATCTTGTAACCGTATGTCTATAGTAAATTTCCATTTCATGATATGAGAATTTTGGATATTGCTAGCCCTTCTAGTTGTGTATTTATGTGTATTAAGAGGCCAAATTATCCCATTTCTTATATGGAGATGAGCTGAGGGTTGAAGGGCTCATTGAACAGGAGGGATTTGAAATAATTTCTGGTAAATAGGAAGTAGCATTTAATTACACTCACACCATTAGTGTTATGGTTTGTATCTAAAATGTCCCCCAGATTTGTATGTTCAGAGGTGGGGATTTTGGAAAGTGATTGGATCAAGGGGCAAAATACACATTAGTGAGTTTATCCCTTAATGAGTTCAAAATTGAATGTAGTTTTAGAAGGTGGGGCTGGGTCATTGATGACATGAAGAAAGTCTCTTCTTGTACTGTTTCTTTTCTTTTCTCTGTGTTTCCCTGCTCCAGAGGTTGAGCAGCTTTTCTACACTAGGAAAGTCTACTATGACATTTCTGCCTGGGACCAGTTAACCAGGAATACCCCAAAATCATGAGCCACACTAAACTCCTCTTTTAATTTGTGGATGTCAGGTATTGTGCACCAGCAATGGAAAAGTGACTAATTCAACTGCTTGTAATGGGTCAACCTGATATGCAGTAGAAGACAAAGATGATCAAGAATCCTGTGAACTAAGTTGTGACACGGGCTGGCAGAATAGATCTACACCTGAGATAAGACAGGTGTGTATTGCTAACCTTGACAGCTGAAGTCAAATTACTTCTGGTTAGCTTTATAGATAGGTATGGAGAAAAAATGATTTGCCAAACCATTAGTTACATACCAGTTACCAGAAGATATGTTAGTCTACTGAAGCAAAGAAATCACATCTCGTACAGCAGCTACAATTGGAGTCAACACTTAATTAAGTTTAAAGTAGTCCACTGTCATTCTCTAAGATCTGTCTGTCTTCTGAACATGCACATGGGAGAGTTAAATGGAGATGTGATGTGAACCACCACCCATGAACCTTTTAAATCCTTTATGGTAGCATGAAACTTTCTAATACATCTGGGGGTGAAATATTGTTTTTGATCTACTGTTTTCCCATGTAGAGGCAACCCTAATTGCTTAATTTTGCTTTTCCCATCTTAATATCCTTCACTCCACAGGTTAGGAAAGTAATCTGTGGATTCTGCTCTGCACCAAGTTTGTCTATCTAATGATGCATTCTAGAACTGGGGAAATGACCACATGATGGATTCAGAAACTCATTGAACTTTATCTAAAATTCTGTTAGTCATCTGATTTCCATAGGTCCCTACTCTTATCAGAGAGTCATGATGATATTTTGGGTCTCTTGGACCTAGTGTTTGTCCCAGTGCATGATTACCTTGGTAAAAGGGAGTAAGCCCTTTGGGGAAAATAAGGAAGAAAGATTAACAATGTAACTTTTTGAAGTTGCACTGGAGTCCCTTCTGCAATGGGACCTGGCCTCCTTTCTTCAAGTGCTTCTGGGTCTATAAACAAATTCAAGTCTGATAATTGGTTCATGGGCTCTAATTCTCTGTTTTCACAATTTGAGGTAGACTTTTGCTCATTTCCCATACAAATTTCTGCTTATATAAATTCTGTAAAAATCTAGTAGACTTCTTATCTATTCCACTTCTGGGAATACCATGATTAATTAGCCAATGCTAATAGGTCTACATGGGTCAGATCATACAAATCATTGCTTTGCTTCTGCTGTCCATTACATTGCAAAGGTAAAGGTAAGTAGCCAGAATTAAGTCACATTAAGTGACTGTGATACCTATAAATTCTGGCATACAGAAAAGACCAATGACAGAGCAATTTAAGGATGCCAGTCCTCTTATTATAAATCACTTTCTTAAGGTAATATGAAGGGAAGAGTTTTTGCAGCCTCCCAGTGTGAAGGAATAGGTTTTACCTGTCAGATCTACTATGGAATTCCATCGCCCAGAGCTTTGAACACTTTCATCAGCACTTATTCACGGACTACCAGGCATTTCCAGCTTTCACAGTAGGCCATGTTTTGATCCATATCGTAATCAGGCAATAAAATAAACTATTGGCACCCCTTTAAACTCCGCTTGCTGTGTTATTAAATCCAGAATCTCTGCTTAATGGGATAATATCAAGAAATTTAGCTTCACACAGGTTTATATTCCTTCCATTGTTAAAATCTATTCTAATATCTGTACTCCAGACTTCTACTTGTATGAATTAGAAAACTCAGGATGTTCTTTGGAAGTACCATCATGTACTTCATGGGTCAGCATTTATACATCTGTTTGAGAACCTTTGGAGATCCGAGCCTGGTTATAGGTCTGGAGGAAAAAGTGCATGGTGAGGGTGGATCCTAAGGAGCATCAGCCTATTTTTCTCTGGTAAATACACCAGGGAAGGTCATTACTGATTCCATAGGCAACAAGTATTAGTTTCTTCAGGCAGAGGTGGAAAGGCCAAGGGGTAGGAGTGGAGATTCCTGTGTTGCTGAGCGATGAGAAATTTCTTCCTCCAGCAGCTAAAAGACCCAATTAAAAATTGGCAAATGAAATGAATAAGCACATCCCAGAAAAACAAATACAAATGGTCAACAAATAAATGAAAAAAAAAAAGTTCAACTTCACTAGCCACTAACAAAATGCAAATTGAAACAGCACTGAAATTCCATATCATTGTAGAAAGAATGGTTTTCATCAAGAAAACAAATAGTAACCAATGCTGGTCAGACAGTCTGGAAAAGGGAACATTTCTACATTGTTGGTGGGATTGTAAACTAGTAAAACCACTATGGAAATAAGCATAAAGATTTCTCAAAAAACTAAAATTAGACATTCCATTTGACCCAGATGTTCTCTTCTAGATGTCTTTCCAAAAATAATTTAAGATATTATATTGTAGGGATATAGATATATTCACTTTCATAGTAGCATAGTTCATAATAGCTAAATTTTGGAAACAGTCTATATGCCAATCAGCAGATGAATGAATGGAGAAAATGTTGTGTTTTTGCACAGTGGAGTACTATTCCTACTAGATAGTAGGAAGGAGAGGGGATTTGTTCCAGTTGGGAAATGGATCAAGAGAAAGTGTAGCGGAAAGAGGAGAGGGAAAGGGCTGAGAGAATCATTGAGAAGTATTTTGTATCTGCATCACTTTCCAACGATGAATATAATTATGTAATGCGAGCATGTACTACTAGAAAATAAAAACAGAAAATAAAATTTAAGTAAATTCATTTGGATTTTTAAAAATTACACATAAATTATTTTCTCGGAATCTTATAAGTAGCACTAACTATATTGTGGCATGTCATGAGAAAATTTCTGTTTTTATGTTTTGTTTTCACATGTCTTGGATATCACTGAGTAAAATCTGCAACCCAGTGCTGGCAAGGTCAAGATTTCTGGTGTGTGAGCCAAGTAACACAATTTATCATTTTCAGTGCTCTCCGAAGATACATTACACAATGATCAATAGGGATGTTTATTCAGAAGAATGAGGTGAAGGAAACTTCTTACTTTCTCATTGACCCAGTTCAGCAGAAATTCCTTTTGCTTGTCTCTCATTAAAGTGCAACATGATATCCAGAAATCAAGGCCACACAATCAACAACAAAAAAACTGATGAAATGAAATGAATAGGGCATTATCTACACAGAGACTGGCTAAGATTTGTTATAATCATTCAAATCAAAACAGAGGTTTATTACTTCCAGTGTAGTAGGGAGTTCAAGCACGTAATTATTGTTTTATTCTGGAAAACTCGGGCATTGGAAGAAAAGAAAGTAAAAAATGACTTTAGCAATAAGACTTAGGAAAATATCAAGAATAATTGTACTTGTACATATCAGTCTTACTCAAAATTGCAGCTTATGATTAAGATTTTAAAATAAGTATCAGGTATTTTAGTCATAACGATTTTAAAGAGGAAGAGAAAGAGGTTACATAATGTATGTGTAAATGTACATTTTGGCTTTTGTTGTCAGATAAAGGTGGTGCAGAATAGATCCTAAATGCAGTCACCCACCCAAAACTCTGTATATTCAGGTGGCTGTTATTGTGAAGAGTATTGGGATTATATTAACAATAAAGAGGAGAAAGGGAAGCAATTGAAGGACAAGTAAAACATTATTTTAAAGTGGTGAAATTCAAGTTTGTTTGCATTATTTAGTAGGCTGCTAAGTCTGATGAAAAGAGATCTGGGCTCAAATAATGAAGTACAGATTCCAGTAGTGCCTGTCTCACCACTGGATGTATTACTCTGAGGTGGTTTTATCATAACCTGAGAGCAGTAGTTTTATGTGACCTGTCTGCTTTAGTAGACTTCCTTAGCACCAAAACAATTAATGTGAATAGATTTTAAAATATAAAGTTTTATTGATAATCATTTCAGTCCATATTCATTTATTCACCAGTATAAACTAAATGCCCCAACTTTTTTTTTTTTTTGCCCCAACTTTCAACCTTTTTTCTTTCCAAATTTTGATCCTGTGGCTCTTTGCTTTTTAATCCTCTTTTCTCCTTGAATTAGCAAACAAGTCAAAGCATCTTTTTAGATTGTACTATATAGGTTTCTATAGTAACCTTCATAGGTTAAATATTTATCAAATATTTTCCCAGTATCTTCTCTTTTTGACCCTTTATTTTTAACATGTTATGATTTTCATATCATCATATCACACGAGTTGGTAAGAGATGGTAGATAGACTTAAGATTCCAGATTTGTGATTCATGACAGAGATTTGAGAGAAATGTACAGTCTTTATTTTCTATTTTAGAGTCTACATAGGGTTAAAGTAACAAAATTTTAAAAATTAAAACAAGAGCCTACAAAGACATTTAGCTGCTTTAGCAGAACATAAAGTTACCTTCAGAACAAGTAGTGATAATTGGTTAATTAGAAAATAAAGATTGGCTAGGTATTAAGAGATTTTTTTAGAAGAAAGCATGAACATAAATGAATAAAAGCTCTGCTATGAAGATAATTCTCCCTCTAACGTCTCCAGTTCAAAATATATTGGTGATCTTTTAGATATTAGGAAATAGCAGAAGTAATTAAAAGAGAATTGTTGTAGAGCAGAATGAGTAGTTGGCTTTCTTCATTGGTGTTCCTCCGTTTAAAAGATGCTGAATTGAAAGGGGATTTAAGTGTTGACATTCTATAAGCTGATAGTAACTACTCAAAATCCCATTTATTTAAATAGGTTCAGTAATCAGCATTCTGGGGATGGCCTGCTACACGATTAGGGAGTTTATCTCTTTCCAAAGGTTCTGTAGATCTCTTTTAATTCATTCATTTAAAAACCACCATGGCTAAATTATAAATAATGAATTTTTGACTTACATAGACTAAAAGTCACCCAGGTTTACCTTACATGTTTTTACAAAGGTGTAAATCCATGTAACCTCTATCACAATCAAGATACAGAGGAATGATCTCATTCCAAGAAACTCTTTAACTTCCCGGTGTAAGCAAATGCCTCCTCCTCTCTTAAAATCTGAAAACCACTGGAATGCTCTCTTTTTCATGGCTTTGCCTTTACCATGATGTATGAACCAAACTGTACACATTTTAGGCTTTTGTTCATGCCTTATTTTACTCAAGATCCCGGAACTCGTACAGAAATAGAACTTATGTATTCTTTTATATATAAATAGCCCATTTCCTTTCATAAAAGGACAATATTCCATTGCAAATATGTATAAATATATAATATATAACTTTATATATAGTAAAATATTATTAATATCTATTATTTATATATAATAAATTTTTCAGTTTTCAGTTGCACACTTGGGCTGTTTTTAGTTTTTGAGATTTTGAATAAAATTGCTGAATTATTCACAGGAACTTTCAACGGAAAGATGTTGTACTTCATCATTTGTTAGTATAAAATAATACCTGAGGCCAGATGACTTATAAAGAAAAGGGCTTTATTTATCTCACAATTCTGGAAGTTGAAAGTCCCAACAGAATGGGGCAGGCTCTAGTAAGGCGCTCATAGCATATGGCATCACAATGGTAGCGTGTAGAAGAGGGAGAGATCACATGATGAGAAAGGATGTTGAAAAAAGGGGAGGAGTCATATTGTTGTTTTATAAAAATCCTGTTGCAAGGACTAAGCAAAGTTCCAGGAGAACTACATCATTCTTTACAAGGAAAGTGCTCTCAGTGATGTAATTACTTCCCACCAGGACTTATCTCTTTATTAAAACTTCGTAATACTTTTTCTGTAAATTAATATTTTTGAAATTATGATTATTAATACATATTAATGACATAAATTCATGGGTTTCACTGTGACATTTTCATTTTTATCAATGCATGTATTGTGCTTTGATATATACCACCTGTCAACACTGTCACAGGTGTAAACTCTTGGTGGGTATATTTACCTTACATCCAAACCATAAAAAAGATATAAGCACCCATTGTGGACCATAGATGGTGTTAGCAGTTTCTCTTATAGAATTTGTTTATCTAGTTTCCCAATAGCAATGGAGAAGATAAATCCCATAATGATAGGGACCGGGAAAATTTAAGAGGCAGCAGAAAGATAGGTGTCAGACACCATAACAAAACAGTGCAAGAAATCCTAAACTTCAGAGAGATACGGAGCTGCTTAATAAAAGACAAGACTCAAGAATTAAACGTGGGTATTGCTTATCCTATACAAACAAAGATAATTAGGAAGAAGCAAGTAGGGTCAGGAGGAGGCTAAGTGCAGCATACCCAAACATATCATTATGAGTTGAGACAAAGTTAGTCTCCAGGACAGAACATGATGACTGATGGAGAAGCCAGGAAAAGGACCTCATAATACAATATTCAGTTTATAATATAGTAATGATTTTATCAATCCTTCCAGAAAAAGATTAACCAACATTGAATTAAAGAACTTCAAATTATGAATAAAGGATTAGACAAACATTGGTAAAGACCATGGGCATAGAGATTGAATTGACATTGCTACTTGGGAATCTAAAGCAATGTCATCACTTCCTATTAAATGTTAGTTTGTTTGGGGTCCAGGTTGTACATGGATTTCTGGCTCAAAGTCATCTCATGGTGTTTCCATGAGATGTTTAGTGTGGGTCCACACACTAAACCTTTTTCCTGGTCCTTAAACGTGTAACTGAAATGGACAAATTTGATTGTTGGAAAAATCCCACAATTATTTTCTGGCCTATAGAATTACAGGTATTATAGTGGGACAATGAAACTTCATAGGATGGTCACTGTCTGTCTATTTAAGGGTATAAGTAAAGCTCCATATTGCTTCTTAGGGGAAAATCATGAACTTATTTTCACTTATAAAGGCTTGAAGAATTCAAAGGGATAAATGCCCATGAATCTCCACCTGCTTTACCAGTCTGTTATTACAAAAGCCAGATAGATTCTGAAAGATGTCAACGGGCCACTGAAAAATAAACCCAATAGCAGCCTCAAGTGCAGCTAAGAATGCCATGTGTGATACTATTGCTAAGGCAGTTAACTTAGCCTGAGATACATCATATATCACCACTAATGTAGCAAAACCTTTTTCTCCATTTACATCAAAAAGGGGTTCCACAGAAGTTCTCATTTATTTGGAACGGTACAGCAAAAGACATTGGAATTATTGATCCAGACTTAACATTATTTTTCTTTTTAATAACAGAGTCTGAAGGAAATGTTATCTTTGAACATACCAAATAACCCAGCTTAGAAAACTGTCCATGACATCACATTAATTTGATCAAGTAAGTCAGAAATATCAAGTTTGTTGGAAGTCTGGAGGACTCATAACATGTGTGCTCTAGAAGGTGGGTGATAAACAAATGGAGCATAAGAGATTCCCAAAATCAATGGAAAGTTGGGGAGGTAGCGTCATCTGGGGCAGGTGTGTATTCCTTCAAAGTACATATAATTACTGGATATTGCATCTCTAAGAGGGAAGACCTACTTCTGGATAGATCTCATTTAGTTCTATCATTTAGAATATCTCATTTAGAATATGGCAGCATATTCCGTATTTGGAATTCTGCAACTTACATATCAGTGGAAAACTACTGAGATCTCCCATGAATTGACCCAAGGGAGAAGGAATTGAAGATGACTGACAGCTTGTGAGGCTTTAGACAAACAGATGCTGAGGAACTACATCCTGCCAACAACAATATGAATAAATTAGGAGGTGGATTCTTCCCAGGGAAACTAAAAAGACTACAGTCTTGCGAGAAATCCAGAGGCATAGGTTCAGTCGAGCTACATCTGTACACACGGAGCCTATAAGACAGTAAATATTGTTTTAAAGTATGAATTGTGGGTGTATTTGTTATACAGTTGTATATAGGCATATATCAACTTCCAATCTTAGCAGTAAAGGGCTCTGTGAAGCGTGTAGACTGAGGCAAGGGATCAGATCTACCCCTTGGGCCATATGGTCAGGTAGACCTATGGTATTAGTTACCTCTATGTTAGTATAGAGGCCACATGACAGTTATGGCAAGTCCTAACAAAAGAATAGCAGGGGAGAGCTACTAGTACTTTGGCAAGACAATTTCTCCGTCTATTAGGGCAGAATAAAAAATGTCCAATAAACAACTTCTCCAATAGATGGAGTAATGGATACTTGGCTACATGACCTCAAGAGACATGTGAACATAATTGCCTATTACACACTGTGTTTTACATGATGAATAAAGTCATATGGTCACGTGAGTTCAGTAGCAGTTTATTGTAGGATCTATGTTGTAAATTTAAGATTGAGCACAAGAGGATGCAGAGAGTACAAGGAACTGTAAGAGTAGTTAGTCTAGAATTTCATGTCATCCATTACTGTAGTGTGGACGCAAATTTCCCAGTTTACAGTAATGATCATGCTGGGAATGTGTCTAGCTGGCCAATGTGAAAAAATCTTGAGGGCAGTCTTCAGATAGTTCAGCTTGGTTGGTATGAGTGTAAGTCAAAAATGGTCTGCCACTGTACTTCGGTATTATTTTAAAGAGGATACTGATAAACAGCATTAAGGGGAAATCGTTTCAATTTGTCAGGTGTATGGGGACTCCTTCTGTAACTATCTAAATAACTCACCAGTTAACCTTATCTGTTATCAGTGAACCTGGTGCTAGCACAAGTGCTACATGAACAGATTAGTCATAGTTCTAATGACAGAAGGCATGCATAAGCTCACTATCCACTCAGCTTGGTTTACTTAATTCAGTTCCTGAAAGTCCAAAAGGCCAGCAAACTGGTCCATTCCACGTCATTATTCACCAAGGGCGCAGGTGAGCCACTTGAATACCTCAGATTCTTCTGCCCTTAGTGATGCAGCAATTCATCTTAACTGGAAACTACATGTAGTATTCTGGATTTGAATTTATTGTTTTGGCCTACAAGGACTCAGTCAACACTACTATGTAAGAGATTGCTAAGTTTCTGTTTCACTAACATGGAATCACACATAATAGTACACTCAGCCAAGGAACACATTTATTTTAAGCCCCATCTATCCAATCACTCAAATTCTGATATTGATATTTGGCTTAACTGTGAAAATATTGTAGGGCTCCTACCAGCCAGTGGGAAAATGTGGACGTGGCTCCCTAGGACGGAGTGGCCTCATTTAGTACTTTCTTGCTCAGTTTTTATAGAAATGGGTCATTCAAGTAAGCAGCTATCACGTAATGATAATGTAGTGACCCAGGATGAAATCCTTGATGGTGAAACCCGGGATGAGCCCAGACACCAGTAGAGGTGCTGGTTGATAGTGAGAAAAATCTAAAATGAATTATAGAGTGGGAAGTTATGCACTAATTTAAAATCATTATAAATATTATGCATTAGGTTAGTTGCCTCTTTCATTCCTAGAACTCCTAGGATTATTTAAAACTACCTCTGTGATGGTTTCCTGAAAACTGCAGATGCTACCTGTCCTGGTTTCTACTGTGATGATTAGTCTCACGTTTCCTTTGACAGTTATCTTTCTGTACCTGGCCACCATGCCTTTTTAACTGGGCCTCAAATAAATCAGATTTAAGAGGCTCATTTGCATTGTAGTCTTTTTGCCTCAATAATTTTAAACTAGAAGAGAAACTTAGCCAAATGCTATTTATCAGGATTATATTAAACTAAAAAAGTTTCTGTACAGCAAAGGAAACAATCAACACAGTGAAGAGAAATCTTCGGAATTGGGGGACATATTTGCAAGCCACACAACTAAAAAAAGATTAATATCCAAAATATATAACAAACAAGACAGCTAAATATTAAGGAAGCAAACAAACAATGAGCAAAGACCTAAAGAGATATTTATGAAAAGAAAACATGATCAACAGCTATATGAAAATTCATAACATCACTAATTATTCAGGTAAATGAAAACTAAAATCACAATGAAATATCACCTTACTCAAGTTATTATGCTTATTATTTTAAAAAAGATGAAAGCAAGTGTTGGCAAAGATGTGGAGAAGAGAGAACACTGTGCACTGTTGGTGGGATTGTAAATTAATAAACCCATTATGGAAAACAGTCTGGAGGTTCCTAGAATATTAAAAATAGAACTGCCATATAATTCAGTAATCCCACTATTAGGCACATATCCAAAGGAAGTGGAATTAGTACGTTGAAGAGACATCTGTACTCTCATGTTTATTAAATCATTATTCACGATTGCCAAGAGATGGAATCAACCTATCTGTCTGTCAATGAATGAACAGATAAAGAGAATACGATTGATATACACAATGAAACACTATGGGCTTTTTAAATGATGAAATTCTGTCATTTGTAGCAGATGGATGAACATAGAGGATATGATGTCAAGTGAAATAAGATAGCACAGAAAAACAAATATCATATGAACACGCTCATATGTGGAGTCTAAATAAGCTGATGTCATAGAAGAAGACAGTAGAGAAGCAGTTAACCAGAAGCTGGGAAAGGGGAGGAGGGAAAAGGAAAGATTAGTCAATGGGTAAAAAAGTAAAGTAGGAGGAATAAGTTACGGCATTCTATTGCCCAGTAACATTAATGTAGCTACAGTTAACATTAATGTAGTACATAATTCAAAGTAGCTAGAAGAGAATTTTGAAAGTCTTTATCATAAAGAAATGATAAATATATGAGTTATTGATATGCCAAATACTCTGATTTGATTATTACACAATATTTACATGTAGTGAAACATCACGTTGTATCTATAAATATGTGTACTTCTTATGTATCAATTATAAACAAGCATTTAAAAATATTTAGTATAGGAATGATGTTCATAGCAACAGTAATCTGGTGCCTGGCCTCAGAGCAGATCTGGGATGTCAAGGACTACTTTTTTTTTTTTTTTTTTTTTTATCAAGAACATGCATTGGTACATTGTATACATAATGATCATAATCAACATGGTTATTTTGTACCAAAGACTACTTTTTTTTCCCCCACATGTATATTATTGGGTCTAATCTAAAAAATTGATTGTGGCAGATTGTTAGGTTTTCCCAACAACCCATTATCTAGTATCCTCAGACGAATAATCTTCTGTTCATCACCTGCCAAATGAATTTCAAGTCATTCACAACAAAATGCAAAGTTCTTGTATCAACCCCGTGGGACTTTAAGGACTGGCTCTTTGTCACTGATTTAAATTCACCTTTTTTTGCTCAATTCAGTTCCAAGCAATAGACTTACTAGCTGGTTCTAAAACACAGTGTGTGTTCGTGTGTCTGGATATTTCCAGGAACTTTCTCAATGCCTGGAATAATTTCTCCTGCAGATATATGCAGCACTTACGGTTTTTGTTTAACTATCTCCTTCTCAGTGAAACCTATAACGAACAATTCAAAATTGCAACATGTCTTTACACACTGCAATGCCACTCATCCTCATTTACGTATTATTTTTAAATTATTTCCATCTTTCAATATATTACACGGAATGCTTCCTTATCATATGATGTAAATTTCAGGAGGACAGAATGTTCTTGGCATTTATCTCATTTTTTTGTAAAACCACCATACAGCAGAGTACATGGTAACTCAGATGAGTACTGTACACCTAGCTAAAGTCTGCTTTTCTCAGCCTCGCTTGCAGAGGGCTTTGGTGATGTAATAAAACCTCATGACTGGAGTATAATCATATTTAATATGTACAATTTTTGCCTCAATTGTTTTAAAAAACATGGGTTGTTTTGGAATTCCTTTTTTCTCTGGGACACAAATTATTGAAGTTCCAGCAACAATCACCAATCATAAAACCCTAGTGGATAGAAATACAAGAGATATAAAAAAAGAGATTAAAAAAAAAAAGAAATACAAGAGATGTCTTGCCAAAACGGAACTGCTACACAAGACCGATCCAGACTTTTCGTTTACTTAAACCACTGCACTTTTAGGTCTCCTTGTTATAGTAATTTCTCCATTTCTTCCATTATTACTCATGCTTCCATCACTCTCTTTATTTAAATCCCTCAAAATTTGTCCCTGCAAATATTTGCCATCTATTTTGATGATTTCTGTTAGACAATTTATTTTATTTCTCTGTAACCACAAGTGTACAGGTGCCGCTAGTACCCTGGTAGCACTAAATCCTCCCATACAAACACCCACCCTTCTTGGGTTTTGTAGACTAAAATTCCACCCATGTCAGAGCATACAGAGCCCAGAGGACTTCTAATGTTATAAATGAAAAGCCTGTGCATTTTTGGAGGTCTTGTGTCATTGAGGGGAAGTATTTGATAATATAAATGACAGATAAGCTAATTGAAAGGGTAAGTGTAGTTTATGTACTATACATCTTTCAACTAAAATTCTGTCTTTCATTTTGTCTTGTAGTTTCATATCTGTACCTCACATGATGCTAGAAGTTCCAATTCTCTATTTCACTATTTTTATTTCATTGACATTATTTTGTTAACAATCAAACAATTTAGACTTCAAATCATGTTGTTGAATTTTCAGGCTGTAATTATTAAAAGACATAAACCACTCTATAAATTAATGTATATATGTAATATGATCATGTGGGTTTGTGTGTAGAAATTTTCTTCTATGACCCATAGCTCATAATGTTTGTTTTAAACTTCTATGTACTTTGATATGTCATTTTCAGTTTAAGCTTTGGTTATGAAGCTTAGTATTTTTGTTAATTCTGGGGTAAATTATCTCATTACTGAAACAAATATTTGCATCTGAAAATTATGGAAATAATGGAATACCTTACAAAGTTTGGCAGACTGAATAAATAACTCATTTTGAATTAAGATGCTGAACTTATTAACTGAATGTGAAGGAATAAGTTATTTAATATCTTTAAACCACGTATTTGCTTTTTGTGTACTGAAAGTTTTATAAGTGGTAAAAATGAAGTAACATAATTCCTGAAAAATACTTACATTATTACCTGGTACATAAACTGTTACGGTGATTTTTTGTTATAATTATTACTTTACAAAAATCTACTCAGTTGTGTAAATCCAGGTTACATTTTCCTTTGTACTAAATAAAATGGTCATCATGGTAAATATTCAAATTAGAGACAATTTTTATTGAAAGTCAAATATTTGAAACAGGCATTTCATTGAATATTTGTTTTAAATATAAAAGCTATAATTAAGGTAATTGGAATTCTAAAAGTTTCCAACTTGTAGTTAATAATTTGCTATGGATAATCATTTTTAATTCAGCAACGCTGGCCTAAAATGATGCTTAACCTCCAACACCACGGCTCTCCTGGCTGTTTAAATCCTCTCCTCTAAAACGTGAGGTGCCAATGTCCTATCCAGGAAAATAGCAGCAATCACAATAATAAACATAATAAAATCAAAATAAATGTTAATTCCAGCATGCTTGGCCTCAATTAGTTCTTATGAGACATTACATAAAGAACAGAATTAAATAATAGTGCGAATACTATAAAAGTATAATTAGGCATAAAGATACAGCTAAATGTTCCCCAGTGTCAATTGCTCTATGTGTTTTAAAAGCTTAATATCCCCTCTAAATTAGGAAACAGTTATGACATTTCACACCCTCTGAGCCAGAGATGTACAATTAATGTAAATTAAATTTTGTTTGTATTTAATGTTAGATGTTTTCTTCTCATTTGCCATGACTTTCCCTTATTTGTATCCTTAGGCTTTCCATGTTTCGTTCAGAATTAGAACAATGAAAATATATATTTGCATATAGTCTCATGTATCTTTATAGGACTAACAATCATCCTAAAGACTGTGCTGGCTTTTAAAAAGAATAAGACAAAAAGTCAGAGGAAATGTGGTTCAGTACAGTTACTCAAAAATTGAATGGGAAATCCTAATATTCAAAAAAATATTTAGTTTACAACAATTTATGCCATATTTATAAATAACTGGAAAAATCTGAAGGTTCCCAACTCATAGAAAGATACTATGGAAGTGAATATTCTTCGTCATTTTATATTGTATGCATGAATTGTCATGCTGTACTCCATAAATTTATAAAAATATTATATGTCAATTAAAAACATAAATATCTGCCTCAAAATTGAACTTTGTAGAGAAGAGAAGATCAAGTGGGAGAAGTAAAACAAGTGGCAAATTTTGTAAGCCATTTGTATAAGTTAATAGGAATGACTTAGCAGCAGATTTATTTCTTTGGCAAACATTACAAAATAGAATCCTACAGGTAGTAAATTAGCATTTTGCTTCGTCTTCCGTGGTACCTCTTTAGTATGGTGGCCTTGCATGGGGCTGACACATTTTTTTTTCCTGAACACTGGCTTCAAAGATATGAAATGTTCTAGGGTATCTCTCATCCTAAGATCTTATATTTTTTAAAAAAACACGTAAAACACAAACTTTCAGAAATTATCTAATTATCTTTTCCAATCTTTTGGTTAAAACAAAAAACAATGAGAAAAAAAATTGTCATCACAGACACACATCATCTTTTGTGATGAGACCACTGAAATTTATTTTCTTAGCAATTTGGAAATACACATTATTATTAAATATATTTATTATGCTGTGATTAATACAGTTCAAAACTTATTCCTCCTGCCTAACTCACATATACCTTTTGACAAACATCTTCCCCTTCCCTCCCTTCTGTTCCTGCCATGCAAATAGCCATCATTCTGCTACCTTATAAATTCAGCTGGTTTATATGTCACATAAAAATAAGATAATGCAGAATTCATATTTTCTTTTTTTAAAATTTTATTTTAATGGTACATTTTAGATGTACATAGTAATAACATTCATCTTAGGGGATTTGTACCTGTACATGATTTATCTTGTTGCTTTTTTTCCCATTCCCCTCCCCTCTCTTCACCCCCTCCTCCCTCCTTATTTACAAAAGCTTTGTTTCCATTTTTTCCTTCCATCTCTTATTTCTCTTGTCCCTCTGTTCCTTCCCCCCCTTGTGCCCTTTCTCAATATAGTATATTTTAGTCTATATTTACACTTTCAGTTTCTCACACCAGAGAAACAATGTGGTATTTAAACATGCGTGTCCGATTTATTTCACTTAAGAGTATGATCTCAAGATGCATCCATTTACCCAGAAATATCTCAAGCTTATCATTCTTTATGGCAGAGTAGTACTCCACTGTACAAAAAACCCCCACAGTTTCTTTATCCATTCTTTGGTTGATGGGAATTTGGGCTGTTTCCAAGATTTAGCTATTACAAACTGTGCCGGTATAAACATGGGTGTGCATATATTGCTGTGGTATGATGCTTTTGATTCTTTTGGGAAGATACCAAGTCATATTTTCTTGAGGTTGAAGTTACTTCAAATCTCTTCAGTTCTTGGTCCCTTTATGACAAATTATACAATACGGATGGAAATTCCTACATTCAGACAGTAAATCACTATTAAGTAAATAAGCATATAACTACCATTTACTGAACTTGACTCATAAATATTATCATAGTAATTATAATGTGCTTATAATGCTAGTATAAATATTAATTTAAAATTAAATATTAATTTTAAAAGTTTAGGGAGAATAAAGAGTTGTATTGTTGAAAGAGAAAGGAGAAAAAGAAGAAAGAAAGATTTACAAAAATATTCAGTTTTGTTGGCAAATAATATTGTCATTAGTGACGGTTTGGTTTTATTTATTTCTAAAGTCATGACTATTTAAATGATTAGGAAAAATGAGGTTAGTACTTTATTTCTGATCACTTTAAGCATTATTACATGTAAACGTGTATTATTGATGTGTAATATATGTATAATTATGTGACATCCAACAAACAGATCAATAAATGAGAAACCACATTTTTATCATCCATTTTTCCCACCAGGGGTAATAATTATTCTAATACCATATTTGTCTTCAGACTTAAATGAAATGATACAGCCTTACTCTTTTTCAGATTATTTTGCCTAATAATATATTTCAGAGATTTATATAAATTTTGTTTTTATCTGTAATATGACTCATTATTTTATCCTGTTATTTGATTACAGCACAGTTTATTAAATTTATAATTCATAGATACTTAGGCTGTTTAATTTGGGGGATGTTTGG
Source organism: Hystrix cristata (assembly GCA_004026905.1). NCBI lineage: Eukaryota > Metazoa > Chordata > Mammalia > Rodentia > Hystricidae > Hystrix > Hystrix cristata. The sequence goes on from PVJO010011130.1 coordinate 28,896, forward strand.
ATATTATTCTATGAACAAGAAGCACATGATTTATTAAGCATTGGTTGGCATTTTTTCAGTTATACAGTTTTGCTGATTGATAGTTGCAAAAGCAATACTTCCTAGTTAGGTAAGCTCAAAGAGTTTTATAAAGCGATTCTACCCAGCTGTGTTTCTAGCAGAGATGTGCAAGAGTCTCTACTGCTTCGCATTTCCTTCTTTTTTAACCTCCCACTCTCTGGTGGGTATTTAATAATGTCTAATTGTTCTTTTAATTTGAAATTTTCTAAAATAAAAAATATTTTTAAAATCATTAACATTGTAGAATATAATTATTTTTCAAAATAAAAATTCCTATTCATATTTTTTTTTAAAAATTCAAAGGCAGTGTCATTTTACATATTCTTAACGTTGCTGTAGTTCATTCACACCACCTTCATTTTTAAAGGACTTTTATTATTATATTGGTAATTTAGATTTCTAGAACCTTAGAAATTATTTCTCTTTTTATTTTATGCATAAATGAATAAATTCTTCAAATTAACTTCACTATTATTAAAGTTAGTATAAAACCTAAGATGCTTATAGAGAGCAACACGATATTTTGAAATGCATGCACTGTGGAGGAGCGCTATCACGGAGGACCAGAGACAGCGCTGCTCCAAGACACCAGGAGGCCGCTCACTAAGATCAGCAGTTTCCATCATGCTCCAATAAGAATGATTAGCCTCTAGGACTGAAAAAAAAGCAACAAATGTAGGCAGGGTTATGGGGAAAAGGGAACTGCAGCACATTGTTGGTTGGAACACAAACTAGAACAACCACTATGACAATAACTATGGAGATGCTCCAAAAAGTAAAAATAGACACCGCATTTGACTGAGCTTTACCTCTTCTGGGTATCTCCCCTAACGAGTTAAATTCACTGTGTTACAATGATATGTTCATACCCAAGTTGATAGAGGCATGATTTACAATAAATGAATTGCAAAAGTATCCTGTATGCTCGCTAGTAGATGAATGGATAAAGAATATGTGTGTATATACATTGGGCAAGATTTAAATCAAACCAACTAAATGCAGTCTTATGGCTACAAAGTACTGGTACATATTATCAAAGATTTTACACAATGGCACGTATATATGCATCCGTGTGTGAGTGTTTGTGTGTGATTTTTCGTTTCCACAAAAATATGAATGAATATCATGCGTACTTTTTGAATTGGCTAATAATATTTCCTCAACAGTTAAAATGACATAGGAGAGTGAAAAAATCAAATCGAAATAAGAAAATGTCTATCCAGATGAGAAACAGCCTTAATTAATCAATCCATTCTGCCGTCTTCTTAGTTGACTAGATCTAAAGATTCGTCACCGGCTGGGTTTCACCCATGAGCACTCTCTTATGCAGCCTGAGCTCAGTCATTTGTGTTAACTTTTTAGCCGTTTTCTTCCATAGTCTATAATTTCATAATGATCTTTAGTAATTATCATCTCCCGAATGAGAGGGCTACAGTCCTTGCCATGTAAAGAATTTTATTACAAGCTCAGAAAGTGTTAATCACTGATTTAAACTCTTTTATTATGTAAGATCCTAAACCTACTTCCTATGCTAGAATATCGCTGTGTCTGATGAATTTGTACAGTGAATTTAAACCTCAAAAAACTTATTGACTGTCTAACTAGACAAGTCAGAACAGTTCATGTTCCTACACATGGTGTAAATATCTGATATTATATAACATCTGTTGCCAGTTTTGTACACTTTAATTCTAATTTGTTAAATGAGGATTCCATTGTTTTATTTTCTATTCTTTGCCATTTCATTCTCGATACGTTTTCTTATCAAGTACTTGAAAACCACAATTGATCTTTAAATTACATATGCTTAAATCCATGAATTTTCTTTGTATTTCAACATGAACAGGATATCTTTGTCAGAAAATTCCAAGTAATATCTTTGGTGGAAATATAGTTCTTAAGTAATTATTCAATTATTCAGCATATATATATATATATATATATATATATACACACACACACACACACACATACACACACACTTTCTAAAGTAACATATGGTAATAGTAAATCATATAGCTTACAGCCATTAATAATTTACTGTTATTAATATTTCAGTCAAAGTTTATATTTAATATTCATTTCCTACAGTTTTTCTCTGTGATCAGTGTATGTTGAATTCATTTTATGTCCTTAAGGAATTACTTATCTCTGCACATGTCAAATAGACTTTAAGAGATTATACATATATTTGTGCTTATATCAACATATAAATGATAGAAATTTGAGGATTATGTAAATTCATTGTAAAACTTAGGAAATAATTAAATTTCCTAAAGAATATTATTTCCACCATGGGAATTTTCACCAAGTGAGTAATTTTGATAGCAAATATTGAAATAAGAATAGCAAATAACATTATTCTTTCATCCACTGAAGCAAAAAAATTCATTTACAATGTTAAAATGTTTTGTGCCTTTGCTATCTTAGCTGAAGGAATTACTCCTGTAGTCCAAAAGAAATGAGGACAGGCTTAAAAGAAATTAAGAAGTGAAGTTAACATTATTTTACATTTAGATTCTTCTCTTCTTTTTACTCTTTTTTCTCCATTTCAGGACTCTTCTCTGTAGAGGAAAACCTGAGTGTATCTACTTCGGGCAGATGTTTCTGTTCTCTTTGCTTAGCGACTGAGAATAACCCAAGAAGAAGAGGTAGGCAAAGGCAATGAACATAAATAATTGAACCGGCGTGCATATATTGAGCAGAAAGCAACCCATGTACGCCTGTGGGCCTGTGAAAGTACCATGCAAAATCACTCATCAGTCCATGCTTTAAAAAATTATAAGTTCACAAAATTCTCCAGAAGATCCTCTAGAGAATAAAAGCTATCATCAGAGCATTTCAGTTGTAGTCCAAAATTCCAGAATAGTAGAACAGAATCAGAATGAGCTATTAAAAAGATATGGTGTCATTTCACTCTTTTTAAATTTTAAGATGTTTTAAAATACTACATAATCCACAAAGACATTTTGTAAATTTTCCTTAAAATTCAGTAGTATGTTACACAAAAATTGATAGTGCCACCTTGACATGCCCCCAGTCCTAATGATCCTCTCCACATATAAATGGTCTTTGTTCTAGATACTTTGCTCTATACAGCAACATAAAAATACACACATACACACACACACACGCACACACACACTCACATACACACATATATATTTAATACATACAGCTGTATTTTATGTGTAATGTAATATATGCATATATCTGTTAACACATAATATATCGATTTACCTACATGTATGTGTACACAAATACATATTCACAAATATACACACATACATATAAATATATACAAATGCAGATATAAATACTATATCCTTCAATCTCTGACATTTTTAATCTTCATTCTCAGTGTTATGAGCTATGAATTTTTTCAATGCTTTTAAGGATGGCTCTGACAGTGAGGAATCAATTTAAGTGATAACTAATTTGCCAAAATCAAGTGCTCCTTTGATTACTTCTTATTATTTTAAAAGGACATTAACATTTTATTCAGTTTTATCATTAAGTTGCTTTTGGACTTGCAGGAATCAGCAGTCAATCTTTTGGCTAAAAGACCATTAAGGGAACATTTTTTAGAAGAGGTTAAATACACAGAATCCAGAGATGTTAATCTGACTAAAAAATGAATCCGATTCACTTGTTCTGTCAATTAGACATAAAAATTTGAGAAATTAAAAATAATTGTAAGGAAATTTTAAGTATTTAGTTGGACTCACTAAGAGATTTAGTTTTAAAACTAATTTAAGCTTTTGATTTAAGCTTTTTGTCATTAAGGAAGGAACAAGCAAAACGAGTCCAAATAGTTTACTATCTCAGTCTTGTGGTGGTTGCTTTACTTGAAAAACTCTAACAAATAACAGCTTTACCTGAAATTACTTTTGTCTGAATATTTTCTAGGAAAAAGAGAGGCCAATTTTAGATAACTACGTACCTGAAAATCATCTATTTCCATCAGTTTTGCAAAACTGCTTTAAAACCATTACTCCTAAAACCTTGTATTTCAGAGTTAAAAGAAACAGATCTGTGAATGTAGGAAAGTATTTACATAAGATTGTTCACTTGTATTTGATATATTCTTTAAAGATAATAATGAATTATTGTGAAATGGAGATGTGCGTCAATGTAATAGGATATATGAGAAAGTTCGAATTAATAGGGGCTAATTTAAAGATAATAGGTAAAGAATGGTGCCTTAAAGTATATTTTTATTTTGTTTTTATAAAATATTTTCTCCTTATCGCAGGAGGATGAACATAAATGTGGTGATGATTATTATATGTGAGTCACTATTAAAGTGATAAAATTCTGATCAAGCGATGAGATATACTAGATTGCCCTTGAAATAATTCTAAATTCTGCACTTCTGAAATACTGACCTGACTGAATATATTAATATGAACCTGATAATATTCAAGTCAATGTTAGTGTATAAGTATTAATTTAAACATTTTTTTCAAGTTTTGGGGGTTGAACCCAGGGCCTTCACATTAAGCTATATCGCAAACCTTTTTAAAAATGTTTCATTTTGAGAGAAGGTGTTGATAAATTGATAAATTGCTCAGGCTAGGCTCAAAATTGTGTGCATCACCATGCCCAGCTCTTTTAATGTATTTTTTAATTTTTATGGGAGGTGCTAGGGATCAAACTCAGGGCCTTGTGCTTGCTAGGCAAGCACTTAAAGTATTTTTTGTTGTTGTTTATAAGTACTTAGTAAAAATAAATCATTGCAATAACACTGTTATTAAATTAGACACTCATTATAATTCTTAAAGAAAACTTAAATCTTAGCAAAAAGCTTAGGAGACATAAAGAACATTACCTGTACTCTAAAAAATTGAACAATTATGTAAAATGTTACTCTGGTATATTTTGTGACTAGCTTAAAATTAACTTTCATTTTTAGTTATTGTGAAACAAAATTTCAGGTTTGTGTAAATATTCATAAATAAAAGAGCAGAGATAAAAATGCATGTGCTACACAGAAAATTTTGAAATTTTCCCTTACATTATTTATTAACTACAGATGTAGCAATACAGTAGAATTTGAGATGTTCCATTGAAACGATGTTCCTCATATTCACATGTGATTGCACAAGCTACTCAAGCTGCATGATGGTACTTTATTCAAAAATGTACTGAATATTCAGGGTTCGATGAATTGTGCAGTTTATCCAAAATTCTAAGAAATTCATTTGTCAGAATACAATTATAAAAGGAAAAGTCTGATTTTCCAAAAATCACACTCGTCCTATTGCTTTTTGATTCAATTTTCTTTGTGAAATTGACCATACCGTGTATCAAGTGATTATTTTATCTTCAGTTTTATAAGTTTTAGGGGTGATTTTATGGAACATTGTTCCATTTTCACAAAAGGCTAGTAGGTGTTTTTAAGAAAAATGATTGAAGAACTTGTCAATGAGCACATGGAATCAACCTTTGTTGCTCATTCTATATCAAATCAGTTTAGATAGAATTTATTATGTGTTATCATCAAGGAGAAAAAAAAATGAAATCTTGATCTTTCTCCTCAGGAAGCTGCCATCTTAATACAGTTAGATAAATTACCACACATAGTTTAGTGTCGTCTTCAACCTCATAAACATTTTAAATGTATAATGTTCACTAATAATTTAAATTTAGAACTGTGAAACGGGGCTCATAAGCTGGTTGTGGTGGTGCACACCTGCAAACTCAGCACTCTGGGTGGCGGACAAGGCAGGAGCATCCAAGCCGAGCCTGGGCAAATTAGCAACTTAGAGAGAACTTGTTTTAAAATTTAAGAATTCAAAAGGGATGGGGATGTAACTTAGTATAAAGACTGTGGTTTCAATCCTCAGTACTCCAGAAAATGTGCTTAGCTTTACACGAGAAGTTAATTTTATTTGTATTTTTTAAAACCATATATATAAGTAGTAAAAATTCCAACATGAGAAAAGTTACAAAATAACTAGCAAAATCTGTTTATTTTATCTCAATCTGTACTCCTGTCCAAATGGGGCATTGTTATTAAAAATTCTGTTTGTAATTCCAGAATTTCTATTTATATGCTAATGTATATTTATTTATATGATATTTATTTCAATTTACACAAAATGAGCTATTCTTTACGTAAATTTTGTACTTATATTTCCTTTTCACTTGACAGTATGGCTTAAAATTATTTTATTTCAAACACATAGTTGTTCACCGCATTAATTTATCAAAATCAAAATTTAGTTTAGAAACCTGTGTGTTTCCAGATTTGCTATAATAAACATCTTTTAGTCTGTGACTTGACCAAATCTCACGGAATATTCTGCAGTACAAATTTTGTATCAGCTCTGAATTGTTAGACAAGACAGAAACTCAGTGAAATTGTCTTAATGAAAAGGAAAATTTACTGAATAATGTGACTGAAAATTCTGTTTCTGATTTTACATATAGCTCAGTTACATAATTAAATGTGCCACCAAGTAAGTCCTAGCAGTTTATTTCTGAAATGAATTGTCTCTATGAGGGGAACATGACACTAGCAGAAACCCTGTAGCTCACCTAACCATATATTTCCTATTGAAGAAGCAGGTTATTTCCAAGTAGTCCAAGTCAAACAGGATTCTGATTATCCCTATTTAATTTTCTGGCCGATCATTGGTCTGCTTCTAGTTTTCAAGGTCCTGTGGTTGGACCCATTTTAAACAGGACCTTATGTGGGGCTGAGAGAGAGAATTAGATCCAGATCCATCAAAATAAGCACGTTTTCCTTCCTGACAAAGAGAGTCTAGGCAGGAAAACTACATGCATCTATCACAGCTGTTACATGTTTGTATTGAATGGTCAATTTTGTCATGGCAGTACTTTGCTCTGAAAAAAAATTATGTCTTTAAATCAAGTCTAGTATTAATATCACGAATCTATCTTTTTTTAGTTACCATTTTTCTGCTATATCCATTATATTTGGGAAAGAATTACTTTCATGTCCAAATTTCCACAGAGGGAAGGAATGTTCTACTTTTCACACTGGAAAGGGAGCTTACATGAGGAGTGTCTCTTCGATGCAAGGTTCCCACATCCAACCGTTAAATTTGGTATGAGGACAGTCCATGCAGTGCAGAGCTCTGCCCTTCTTCAAAGGTGGCAAGACTTTGCATGTACAAATTCTAATTTTCTCTGTGGCGAGCTTTCTGAGTTCAGCACTTAGGGGTATTTTTAATTTCAATATACATATCATATAATAAAACTCACTAGGCTTCAGATAAAGCTTCATCCTCATATATAATTTTTATCAGTAACAATGCATATATCAGATCTCCATTTTTCTGATGTCTGGGTCATTTTTGTGAACTTGAAATAAATCTCTAAAATTCTAATACATTAATTTTATTCTTTAGAATCTTGAAAAATAATCTAAAATTCTAGTACTAGGATATGAGGCAGAAACTTGGAGGTTTTTGGCCAACCCATGTCCATAATCTTTATTAGAAGGTCATTCATTGAAATAATTCTATGTCTTAGGATTGGTTAATACCATTTCCACTGGATCACAGCCTAAGTTGCAGTTGGTAAAGGAATCTCAATGATACGCAAGCATCAGAAGGAAATTTACCTAAGACTGAGCATAATTTAAAAAAAATAGAATTGTGATTTTCTGCATTTTAACTTCTTCAGATTTAGTCTTTGATTTCTTTACAATTTTATTTAAAGGTACAAGTTATCTGATTTATGAACTTTAATTTCAACTGGAGTGTTATAATTCAAAGAGATTAATACTGTTCAAATTAAATGGATTTTGTTAATACTGACATTTAACGATTTGGAGTAACTTTCTAGTTGCATTTGGATTCATACACTAAAACACATGAGCCATATTGGAGTACATGGGTGGATATATTTGATATAAGAATTAGATCAAGGTGTGAATACAGTGGGTTGGGACGCATTTTCAATCCCAAGGCCTGGGGGTAACAACCGAGCTGCCCGTCAGTAATAGTGGGAACATTTACAATGAAGTTACATGACTGGAGATGAGGCAGAAACCTTACTTTCCTTTCATGCTGCTGAGCAGAATCTCCTCTGGTTGAATGCAGGACCAGTTCTTAAAATCAATGGGTTTGAGAGAACAATAATGTGGGGAGAGTTGGAGGAAAGAATCCCTAACATCCACTCCAGAGAGGAAAATAAAGGGAAAGATGCGTTTATGTTTGCTCCTGGCAGCTTACCTTCCATGTCTGAATTCTCCCTAAAGGATGGTAATTCCTAAAGAAGTACTGATGATCCAAACGGGAAAACAAAACAGGAAACTGAAGGACAATGCCCACCTGCTTTCGGCGTCTTTCATCATGTTGCTTTTCCAAAATTACCGAGATCTCTTCCCATCCATGTACTGAGCTCGCCGAGGCAGCTTCCCGTCACCTGCTGCCTAAGCAGCTGTTTCAACTGCTTTGAATTCAGAGTGGAAGTTAAAAGAAGCACGAACAAGTGCAAATAAGGTCGTATTGGAAACTTCACGTTTTAAAACATCCCCAGGGATATTTAGTTGCTATTCTTTGGAATATGCTGAATAATGCCAGGCAATGGTCACTGTCACCAAGGAGCAGGAGACAATGGGCACTGATACTGCTGCTTATAAGCTGTTTGACGGGCTGTTTGGGGCCATGTTTATATGTCTAGGTGATAAGAGGTTAGACACTTCTATTTATCCTTGACATAAATATGTAGAGAATTCCACCTTTAGTGAATTGTTCAATTAAAAGTTTTTTGACTTAAAAAAAAAAGGGGGTCAGACACAGTTTCTTATTTATTTGGTTTCCTTTACTTTTTAAACACTTTATATTAGCATGGAAATTAGCATGTAAATGCTAATGTACATTGTCTGATCTAACACACTGGTAAACTTTGATCAGCACTTCTGCTATGTGGTCTCAGCAATTCCAAGCCTTTTCCATTTCAGTCTGCCATAAGTTTATTCTAATCATTGTCTCCATATTTATCATGCTTCCAGGGGGGCTGATGCTGCCAGCTCTCTGTGTCCCTCCGTGGTATACCACAGGCTATGGCTTAGATAATTATGGTGCAGATAAGTCACATATCTTGGACAGAGCTCTCAGGTCTAATGCTGGAACTTTCACTACAAAAAAGACTTAGGAAATAAGAACATTTTCATTTACCATTGGAATTTTTTGAAATACGTCCTCATTTCTCTCTTACTATCTATCTTTGTACCAATATATTTCTTGGAGCAACCCTGCCTTTCCTCTAAAATAACAGACTGTACAAATGTAACAAGGATAAATAAATGAATATTCCAGTGCCTCCAGAGTAATTCACAGACTTGAATGAGAAAAAAGATTACTGGAAAGGAATGAAATGTCACAAATATAGTGAGCCAATTTTAAATAACTACACTGACAGGCTAAAGCTATTTCTTTGTTGGTAATATTTATATTTTGAAATTTAACTCATTTGATTTCTTTGCTGGAAAAAAGACATTAATATCATAATGAAGATGTCCATCCAGACCAGCAGAAATCACAAGCGTGTAACCAATTTTCAGTGCTGATATAAATTCCCCTTTGTTCTTTTGCCCAGCGTTTCCAAAATCCTGTGAAAGTCAGGATGAGCTCAAAGCTGATCACTTGTCTGGTTCTTACAAATCATTTCCTTAAAAGAGTGAAAATTATCAGACAGCCGCAGCAGTTCTGCTTACAGGGAAACGTAGAATGTCATTTTCAAGGTAAGTATGCAGCTGTCTTCCTGTCACTTAAGGTTTCTTAAGACAAATCTAATTAAATGTCTACCTAAAACGGCTGACAGAATAATTCTTAGCATACTAATGAAATTTGTCATAAGGCAGCAAAACCACGATTTAGGAAGCTTCTGTATTTTACTTCTAGCTAGCAAACTGGGAAGCCCTTCTTATTTGAAGCAAAATATACAACTGCTTTCTTGACTGAGATGCTTATAGCATACATTAAATAAACTGCTATTTCAGTTTTTATTGAGAAATGGTACATCTATCAAGAGGTGGAGCATTCATGCTTCGTGATTGAAAGAGGAATTCTTATCTGGTCTTCTGACTTCATGCATTTTCCTCAGTTTCCACATTTATTTGTTCTAGGTAGTGTAACTGGAAACCTCTTCAAATTCCCAGCTTCTATAAAGATGCATGTGATTCTAGCAGGCTTCCTTTCTCATCATTATGAGTTCGGATGAGTTCCTATTATGTAATAATGTGTGGCCAAATTCTTGACCAAGTTGCCTTGATTAATATTATCTATTGAGCAGACAACCCAGTTGAATATTTCTTATCCTATTTGTTTGTTTTGCTTATTTATTTATATTCATCCCAATTCAAACCAAGCTGCAAATTCTATTTTTTATTTTTTTAAAGGATAAAATTGAATGTATGAAGTTTAAGACATGTACTACATGAAACATTGATTCTACTATCTTTATTGTGTTTTCATTAGTGACAGCATTGCTAATATGTAGGGATTAGTATAATTATTCCATTAGTATATATCAGTTCTTAAAATTACTGTATTATGAATTGATTCCCAATTTAAATATTTAAAAATATTTTAATATTAACTATTGACTGTAGTATAAAAGACACAGTGGGTGAGTCCAAAGAGTACTTTATTTTTTGTATAATAAAAACATAAAAAAATTGACTCACGGGAATATTCTTTAATTTAAAAGATAGAGTGCTCCTAATTTCTCCAACCCCATCCTAAACACACACACACATGCACATACACACACACAAAGGAAAGTCCACAAATACCTATATAGCTATCAAAAATGAACAGAAAAATCCAGTTTTGCTATGTTTATTTGTTTGAGATTGGGCAACAAGTATCATTAATAGTATCTCCTGTTCTCTCTTCCTAATAAAATACAACACATAAATACCAGTCTCTTATTATTTTCCCTGAATTCATATCTCTGTAGTTGTAGCATTGTCTATGAAAGAAAAAGCCATCAAACATAAACATGTACTAATCAAATGACCACCTCGGATAAAATTCTAAATAAAACTAGGTTTTATAACATCATCCTCATTATCTACCTACTAAATTGTTTATAATGGAATGCAAATGAATACAAAGCTTTCTTCAAATTTTGAGAGAAAATGAAGGATTTGTGCAAGTCAGAGAGTAGGTTAAAACATCATATTTTTAAAGCAAATGAGGTCTATTGTCACAAACTCACCTTAGATCAGGTAATACTTGCAGAAGAGAAAAAATCTATAAGGTCGAAAGAAAATGATAGGAAAATTAAACTGACAAGATTCGTAAGAAAATGAATGAAACACTTGTTATTTGGGCAAATTGTTTTTTGATATTCAAATCCAAAGTGAGATGAAGAATTCTGTCAAGAAATCATATCGTTTTGTCAAAAACGTTGTGCAAAACCAATACCTGAGTAATTTTAAATTTTTGTTAATGAATATTATATTGTTTGGCTAAATATGGTTTGAAATTGTCCATTTAATAGAAAAAAGTAGTCTTTTGAAAAATAAAATTAGAACTTTGTCTTTTCCCTGTAATCAACTGCAAAATATGTTTTGGCATTTAAATAGATGTGCAATAAATCAACTTTACTGGAGTGTAGTATGTGCCAATTTTAAATATACTTATTGATGAATTTTGATGAATATATAAACCCATCTCCATACTAGAGTAAAAATAAAGGACTTTTCAATACGAAAGCAAAATAAGCTCTGGTTTATATATTTATTTTTATTATGTAATTTTAAACAGGTTGTTTTCTAAGAATTAAGTCCTAAAATTTCTCTATATTCTGAATACAAATCACTTATCATATGTTTAATTTGCAAGTGTTTCCTCCTACTGTCTAACTTTCTTTTCATTCTTTGAGGACTTGAACCAAGTCTTCAATCGTGATAAAGTACAGTTTATTTATTGTAATGGAATTCTTTTGGTGTCAAATCTAAGAAATTTTTGTCTAACTCAAGGCTATGTTGATTTTTCCTATCTTTCTTTCAGAAGTTTTATTGCATTAGGGTTTACATGAAGATCACTGATGCACTGTGAATTAATTAGGGGGAGACATTTATTTGTCTCCCCGTCCCACATTCCCTTCCACTATTCCTTCATTTCATATTTTCCAGCCCAGGGTTACAGCACCATTTGGGGGGGCAGCAGTAGTGGGGATCAAACCGAGGACCTTGTGCGTGGCAGGCAGGTGCTCTGACACTGAGTTACATTTTCATGCCCTTTGGCACCATTTGTGACAAATATTATCCTTTGTGCTATGCATTGCTTTCAAATTTGCGTTAAAAATTAGTCATCTGTATATGTATGAATCTATTTCTGGACACTCTAAATACATCCATTTTAGAATATACTTGCTAATTTCCATAGAAAAAGGCCGTGGTTTTCATTAAAATTGTGTTGCATAAATAGATAAATTTCAGAGGATTTTCATTTTAACTATTGAAGCAACTTCAATTTCTGTCAACAATATTTTGGTAATTTTCAGTGTATAGATCTTGTATCTTTTTGCCATGCTTTTCCTAAATATTTAATATTTTATTTTTTATTAATAGTATTGTTTCATTAAATACAAGTTCTGATTGCCATTGGGTTACAAGAACAATAATTAGTTTCTATATAGGAATCTTTTATTTTGCAACCTAAATAAACTCATTAATTCTAGTAGTTTTTTGTACATTCTTCTCAATGTTTTATGGAACTAAAACATATGATATATTCTTTATTTAAAGCCCTAAATTGATATTCAAAACTTTGAATATATGGTATCATAGTATTTTGGCTTAATCACCAATTTAATGATATTAATGTATAATCAATATGTAACTAATTAGCTTCTATACTTTATGCATAAATTTAGCTGCTTTTTATTACTGCTCAATATACTCATATGTGAATGCTTACTTCAAAAATTAAAATGCATCATTCCTATTACATGTATCTTGTTGTAGATACTAAGCTCATGAAAAGCTGGTTTCAAAATTTTCCTTCCTCTGATTAAGCAATTACCTAGATTTTTCAAGGTCTTGTGTGTGTGCGCGCGTGTGTGTATGTGGTACTGGGGATTGAACCTTGGACCTTCACAGTGATCTACACCTCCAGTCTTTTTTTGTTCCTTAGGATATAGTCTAGCTAAATCCTACATTCCCCAGGCTGGGTTTGAACTTGTGATTCTCCTGCCTCAGTCCCTCGGAATGCTGGGATTAGGGATGTGTGGCACCATCCCTAGCTTCTCTTTTTATTCTAAGGGAAAAAGTCAATGTCATTTAAATTTGCATCTCGAAAGCCTGATTTTTACATTTAACAGATTCAGTGATTAATCAACATGTCTGTGAGTGTCTGTGAGTGGCTAAATTTTATTGAGCCATTCTGAAGAATACACGATTTGTCACTCCTCTGAGAGACACTTAATATTTGATCTGGTTCACATGAGAGAATTCTAAATTGATGATGAAATCCCCGAGGAAGGCTGCAGAAGGCTGCGAATGTCTCTTCTGGAACATGTAGTTTTATATAACAACATACCACGGTAATGGGCCTTCGTCTATAATTCATAGCAAGCTATTAAATGATTTAATAAACTTTTGGTTTTTATCTATAGTGCTATGAGCTACTTCAGTAATCAACATCCTCCCTGAGCAGGCATTATCATTCATTCCATGTGCTTTACCTTGTCTCCTCTCACCTCACCTCCGTGCTATTTATCTTCACAACAAGCAGCCCTTTCTGCATCTTCAAGCCATTGCTCTTCATTAGCTCCTTTCTCTTTCAGACATGACCAATTGCTGCTTTCGCTTTCCAAGTCTTCGGTGTGTGCTGCATTTTGCTTTTCTGTGTTATGAACTTTGTTTTCCTGCCCCTTCTTTTTATAACTCGAATATATCTTTTCATTCCTCGTTAACTCCAGCTTCTTGATCTCTGTTTCTGACACACCACATTTGTATTTCAAGGTATCCAAACAACAAACATTTTCATGGCTAAATGATATGCATTCTACTAATTTTTTAATAACTAGTATATAGATAATTTGAATTGTTGAAATGTTGATAGAAATTAAAGAGTATGTTTTTCTCATTTAATCTCCCAATGTGTATGCATGTTCGTTTATTTTCACTAAAAAAATTTATTGCTTTGTAGTTCCTTCCTAGTCTGTTTACTTTCAGATGTTGTGTATTTTTGATAGAGAACTTTCTTAGTCAGATTTTTCCAAAATTTTTGTAATTCTGTTCTATTGTATTGTGTAGCAGCTGTTCACAAATAAACTTCTCATATTTTCTAAGTGAACAGCAGTTTGTATTGTCTCCTAAGTCTAAAAAGAAAAATCTCATAAAAATGGTGGTAAACATTTCATTCTACCTTTCATAAAAATGCAGTGTCTGAAATATTATCTTTCTATTATTAAAATTTAAGAAGCGAGTGAATATGCACAATTGAAAATGTTAAATTACATTAAATTCTTAAATACATTAATAAATCAATTCAAAGTGTTTAATTACCACATTTCAGAGAAGCAAATCAAACTTCTGTGTGATATTATCAATAACATAAACAACAATGGAAAATAACTTATTATGTGAACACACAGATTCAAATGGAGGTCACATGTGGCATGTGAAATGAAATTGAACATTAAGAGATTTTGTAGAACTAATATATAAATTCTAACTTATGGTAGTAGTAAATACCCTTAAGTATTTAGTTCATTTATTCATTTTGTGATTACTATAAGTAAAGTTCAATTTTAATTGATACAGTATCAAAATTTACAATACCTACGAAATGTAAGATGATTATGTTTTTGTGTCCTTCACAAAATTGAAAGATTGCCTATGTTCTCAATTTCTATTTTTTGATTCATACAACCAGAGATTTTTGGAGTTAGAATGTACCCCAAACAAAACCCTCTGCACCATTTCAAATTAAGTGAACCTCCATGTTCCTTGGTTGGGGTGTAAAGCACTCACTAGGTCCCAGAACAAGCTACAGTCTTGTTAGTGGCGCATTTGGTTTGTAGGGAGATAAAATCTGTCTGCTTGCAACTGCTGTTTGTTGGTTTTAATTTGTTCGAATGAAAGTAGTGGGAGTGTTTGATTTCAGTAAGACATCATTTAATGATTCAAAGGTTAATAAATCTTCAAATCTCTGTTCTAAGCCATATATCAAAACTTACTTCAACCAAATGCTCATTAAGTTACTTGTTGAGGTAAAGTACAAAAATTTTCAAAGTCAAGTGTCGTGTAGTATAATTTACACATAATAAAATCCACTCAAACAGCAGTCCAGTGCAATGTGTTGCAACACATTATTTCAGTTATGTAACCAACATTCCCAGTCAAGACAAGGTGTATTTCACTGCCACAAACATTTCTGCTAACAGTTTGCTCTGTATACTCCCTTGTGTTGTGTCATTTTATGCGTAGCCTCTCTATATTTGGACATGCAGGCCGTGGTCCAGGCCTATTATAAATAAAGTTGTTATAAAAGTCTATACAAACCAGGCCTGTTGGTGAATGCCTCTAATATAGTATTCTGGGAAGCTGGACTATCACAATTTGGGTACCAGCCTTGGCAATTTAGCAATTTAGCGATTCTTTGTCTCAAAATAAATATAACACACAGAAGTAAATTAATTAATTAATTTAAAAAGGGCTGGAGATGTAACTCAGTGCTAAGGCCCTCGATTCAAATCCCCGTACTGGGGAAAAAAAAAAAATCACACACAAATCTTTTGTGTGGGTGTGGGTTTACATTTTCCTTATGTAAATAACTGAAATAATTGTTAGCTATTGTGGTAAATATGTGTTTAATTTTCCACAACAGTGGCACAGATTTTTTAAAGTGGTGGTGTGATTTTGTACGTCTCTCATTTTGTAAAATACTTCTACTTGCTGCTGATCTCTTTTGCCTTCATTTATAAAGGTGATGTGTACCTTTTGGATTTTAGATATTCCAACAGTGTGGTCTTTCAATCTGGTTTTAACTTAGATTTCCCTAGTGACTAGTAAGGTGTGGGCATGTTTCTATCATAAATTTTTTTTAGTTATTATTAGCTGTTTCTATCATTTTAATATGTGTTTTCAAATCTTTTGGATTTTATTAAAATTGAGTTGCTTATCTATATTGTTCAGTTGTTAAAAATACATCCTCTAGTTTTTTGAGGAATCTCCATATTGATTTCCACAGTGGCTGGACCAGTCTATATTCCCACCAACAGTGGAGGAGGGTTCCTTTTTCCCCATAGCCCCGCCAGCATTTGTTATTGGTTGATTTTTCCATATATGCGGTTCCTTCTGCAGTGAGGTGGAATCTTCACGTTGTTTTGAAACTACAACTGGAGGTCCCATTTGACCGAGCTATTCCCCTACTGGGGATCTTCCCAGAAGAATTAAAATCGTCATACCATAGGGACGTATGCACAACCATGTTCATAGCAACACAATTTGTAATACCTAAGTCTTGGAAAAAACCTAAATGCCCAACAACCAATGAATGGCTAAAGAAAATGTGGTTTTTCTACACAATGGAGTACTACACAGCCATAAAAAGGATAAACTAGAGTCATTTGTATGTAAATGGATGTTCCTTGAGAGCATACTTTTAAGTGAAATAAATCAGACACTCATGAGTACACATCGAATTGTCTCTCTGATATGAGAAATCATAACTGTAAATAAGGACAAAGAGGTGTCATAGATATTATATAAAAGGAAGATAATATACAAAGGAGGGGAGTAGTAGAAAGAAAGTAGGGGAAAAGCAGAAAGCGACAAAGAGAAGAAAAGGGAAAGGGACAATATGGAAAATTATGAATAAACCTGCTGTAAATAGGGAGGGAGGGAACAGACAGGAGGGGTGGGAAAGAGGGGGGAGAACCAAGATGCATCATGTACAGGTACAAAATAAATGTGATGAATGTAACCATTATATGTAAAATGTACCAATATATGTTCTTGGTTTAAAATAAAATTTAAAAAATGCATTCTCTACAGTATGTACTGAATGGTGACTCCCATATTGCAAATATTTTCTTCTACTGCCTAACTTGTCTTTTTGCTTTTGTCACATTGTCTTTTGAAGAGCAGATTTTAAATTTTGTTGAACTCATGTTAATCTATATTTCATTACTTAGGGTGTGTGACTTTTTTGTTCAACTAATATATTTTTGTTTAAAATGAGATTTAAACATTTACTTCCTTCCAGAATTTCTTTCTTCCTTTGTTTTTTTTGAGGCAGAGTCTCTATGTGGTTCAGGCTGACCTTGAACTTACTACATTTGAGGACAGGCTGGCCTCAAACTTGAGGTGATCCGCCTGCCTCAGCCTCCCAAGCGCTGGGATTACAGATGTGTGCTACAACACCTGGCCTTTCCAGGAATTTTTTAGCTTTGATATTTACATTTAGGTTTCCGACAACTTAACCTTAATTTTTTCATATGGTTCTATGTAAGAGTTGAAGTTCTTTCTTTTCTTTTTTTTTTTTTTTGTAATAAATGAGTATTCAAACGTTCCAGATATTTTTGTTGAACACATCATTGTTTACTTATGGACTCACCTTGGCCATATTTTAGAAAATCAAGTGATCATATATGCATCAGTTTATTTTTGACATACTGTAATGTTTTTATCTCTCCGCGTAAACTCTTCTGCTTGTACCAAACTGCTTTAGATACTGTAGTTTCCTAAGTCTTGCATGATGAATTTGAAGAATGTTTGCATATTGTCTTTATTTCTGAATATGTTTCAAGGTAGAATTCTGAATTGACAGTTTGTGTGTCTTTTTTTTTCTCACTTTCTGGGTATTTTTTATTTTTTGCCAAATTGATTATCATATGAGTGTGTTTGTCTTTATTCTGTTGAGCTTCATTATTCAATAAGCTAATTTTCTACAAAATGTTGCAATTGTGGTGTGATAATTACATTGTATTTTTATTTCACTGGTACGCTTCCTCTTCTTTTGTTGTTCGAGTGTCCTGTACACTATAGACTAATATTTTCCTACTGGACCCTGATACTATATATATATTTCAATTTTCAGTCCTTTTTACTCCAATTTTTATTTTTCTGTCCCTTTTCAATTTTCAGAATGGGTAATTTTTTAATTCTTTTTAAGTCTCTGGTCTTTTTAATTCTCTGTTCTTTTCTCCAATTTATTTTTATTGTAGTTATTTACCATTGCAATCCAGGAATTTCAATTTTAAGGAAAGATTCTGAATTTCTTTACCTTTTTCCTCCCTGCAAACATTTTTTTTTCTGTTATGTTACTGATATACAGTGTTTTTTACTTCTTTTATTTTAAAAGAAGTTTTTACTGTTAAGTCCAAACGTGGAATCCTTTTGGGGCCCATTTCTCTTAATGACATAGGTCATTATTTGGGTGACCTTCTTCTTTGTGTCTATGGTTATATTCATCACTTAACTGCTAACTTGGCAATAATGACGTATTTTTATTGTGTGCTAAGGATTGTCCTAGATACTATGCACAGAAATCTGTTATATCTTCTGAACATTTGTGACATTTTTCTATCATATACTTGCTTACCTTGAAAACATTACCTGAACTAGTAAAGTGTTGGTTTAAAATTTGGATATTGCGAATACATCTCATTTTCCTCCAATCTTTTGGTATACAGCATGTATTAAGAATACATGATCCTGATTTGGATTCAATGTAAAGCCATTTACCATTCCTTCTTAGTTAGTAGGATTCCAACACTAAACAGACATCTATGCTTAGGTTTCATGCTATGCACAAATGACATCTCTGCTCATATTTTAGTCTTCTGCTGCTGTTCAAGTCTGTCCTACACATGGGAAGGAAGTCCATAGACCAGCCATGAAATTTTACAAACATATTGGTAAACTTATTCCTTTCAGACCATCTCTTATTTGCATTTCCTTCCCTTGATTATAGCCGTTCTGACAGCCTAGGTCTTTATCTCCTATCATTCAATGCTACTAAGATTGACACTTCTGATTCAGTTCTAGCCATACTCTCCCATGTGACCACGGAAGGTTCTCAGGGAAAGAACTATAAAAACACAGATCTCACCCTTATTTTAAGGGTTCACATCTCTCAAGGATTAAATCTACCAGTTTCTGCCTGCTTTGAGGGCTCCCTCCAAAATTTTATATATTAAATCCATGTATTTTGACTAGAGCTTATAATTAATAACTTTGGGACAGTTAATAAAAAAAATAAAGCTTCTGCAGTTTTCTGACTCTGGAAACTCTTTTGAGAAATCTCTGTTGAATAAATTCTGCTTCTCATTATGTATGTATGTTAATAATCTGTTGTACCATAAAAAGTTCTATCAAAATTTGACGGTCCAAGGAAGCAAAGACGTATTATTTAACTGTTCCTGATGGGCAGAAGTGCAACTGTAACTTAGTTGGGTTCTCTGGGTAAGGATCTCTCTTAAAGCAGCAATCAGCTGAAGTTTCAAATGTGGGGGGTCTCCAAAGTTCGTTCATATTCACAGTGGCATCCTCACGTGATCCACAGTCGAACCTCTGGCCCTGTGGTTTCCATGCCACTGATTCAAGCAACTGAGGATCTGAAAATATTTTGAAAAAAATATTGTGTCTTTACTGATCATGAACAGAATTTTTAATCTTACACTTATTTCCTAAACAATGGAGTAAAACAACTTCACATAGCATTTATATTGTATTAGTAATTATAAATGATCTCTGGTTGAAGTAAATGGGAGTAGGTGAATACATTATATGAAAACACTGCGGCATTTTGTATAAAGACCTCGAGCATGTTTGGATCTGGGAATAAGCAGGGCATCCTCGCCCTGTGGATATGAAAGAATCGCTTCATCTAAGCTCACTATTCAGATGTTGGAAACCTTAAATTCTCACTGCATCCAGATGCAGATAGCCGCCCCTTGCCACTGACATAAAGTTATCTATAACACAGCACTTTCTTCCTCCAAAGTGAAGGTTCTAGGGGAGAGTGGGCCACACAGAAACCAGTGTTAGTGTATCATCTGATTTCAGAATTGACATCCTATTACTGTTCTCATTATTTGTTTGGATGGACTGTCACTAATTTCAGGCCACATTCAGTGGGAGCAGGTTATACAGTAGCGTAAATACCTGGGGTTAGGGAACTCTGGGCTTTATTTAAAAAGAACCTCAGGGAACAGATATATAACTCGTTTCTTGATCTTCTTCCAGGGGCCTTTTTCTTATAAAAGTAAAATATTTCCTGCCAGTCTCTCTAACTGCTTGGTCATGGCCCAAAATTCTATCTTTATCTATCTATCTGTCTATCTATCTAGATATGTAGATATAAATCTATACATATAGAAAAATAGTATATAAATATTAATTACACATTGTAGTAATACATCAGATATTATCTTTCTACAGACATAAGTTTATGTATACATGTACATAATTTGGGCACAGTTCTTAATTAATATCTATGGCAGGTTAATCAATACAAGACTCCCTGCAATTACCAGAACTTAGTCTTCTTTTGAGATATTTTTAATAAAATTATATCACCAATTACTTATGATTACTATCTTTTTTCAGTCATATAAATTGCATAATTATTTTTCTTCAAAATTCTATGCTATTGGATTATTACAACATTATTCCATTTGTTACTCTGTTGAGACTGGTTTGCAAAGTAATAGACAGAATCTATATTGATAATACCTTTTTTGACTTCACATATGTGTTAATAGTTAAAGTCAATAAACTCATTAGACTGTGCTAGCATAATTTGTTAGAAATTACTCATCGAATCGTTACTCTATTTCTCTCTTTAGGGAGTCATCATGATTTAATGGTGGTATATAATTTGTCAAGTGCAGAAGAATAAGAGTGGCAAATTTAATTACTTCATCAAATAAAAGTCTTTTTAGGACAGCAACATGTGACTGAGTGTACACTGTTTGTGTGTGTGTATATAATTTCTCTTTAATGGATTGTAACCATCAGCTGCATATCTCTTGCACACATACATTTCACCTTCATGACTTTATTTACTTCATTTTCTGCACTCAATATGATTTCTATTTCCATTAAATTCACCATATTTTTTGCTAGTAGGGTGGGTCAGAAGTTTGATAAGCATCGAGATATTTTACAAAAAATTAGCTCAGCACCAAAATTAAATGAATAGTTATATATATATATATATATATATATATATATATATATATATATATATATAATTTTTCTTCCCAGTACATGATCAATAGTATATTATTGTGCTTTGAGAATGATGGATTAGAAGGGCGGGTTGAGCCTGGAGTCATTTTTAGGGGCTCACCTGTCCCCTGGATATCCATGGCTATGGACACAACTGTGGGTATGGACCTTAGAAAAGCTGATTAATCAGGTTTGCTTTAATTTCTGCCTCTGCAAATTGAGGCTAATAACTCTTTTTTCCTACCATAACTCATGGATATTGAGAATTAATGAAATAACATTTGAGGTGTTCTATGGGCTCTCAAAGGTGTTACTAACATTTTCTATTTAGTTTCAACTTCCTTTTCACTCTCAGAAATCATTTTTCCAGTCAAGGAAAGAAAGATAATAAAAAATAAGGACATTAGTTTTCTTCAGAAAATATTGTCTCTATCTTAGTTTGATTCAATATAAAACAGCTCAAATTTGGAAAGTTCAAAGACTACATATGACAGTTTTGTAATATTTGGCATATTTACTTTTTATGTGCACAAAGCATTAACTTATAATGTTAAGCACAGAAATTTCCTTAAGAGCAAGTGAAGTGTTAGAGAAATTCATTTTGATATTGGCTCTTATTGAGAATGGTTTTTATGAGACTGATGCTTACCCAGAATAGTTTAGGCTTTTCCCTGGCTGGTTGCTGTTAGAGCTGTCAATTCATTTCTGTTCTCACACACTTAAGATTTACCCTGCATAAGGGAGCTTGGGGAACAGACAAGAGGAAAGTCAGTTTGGAAAGTTGGGTGTGAGTAGAAATACACATGGCTTTGCTCCCCTTGCTTTCTTCAGGGGGCTCTTCAGTCTGGCCATCTTCTTAGATGTTGCTGGCCAGGTTCAACTTCTTATTCTCCCTAATGATCACATTTCTCCCCCAAATCTCCCCTGTGGCTCTAGTTGCTAACATGAAAGTTTCAGTATCAGGAGGTGTCTGAGTGTAGACAGTTCCTTGAAGTAGAGTAGGTTTTACCGAAATCATGTATGTAAGGAGGAAGAAGCTGTTGTTAGCATCTGTATAGAGGTCATAAGGATGGAGTTTGGGCAGAATTCAATCAGCTTTCACCTTACATCTGTTTTAATTTGTTGCTTTATTGCTCAGCACATCATTACTGATATTTATGATACTTGTTTAATATCTGCTTTGGAATTCAAACATGTTCCATGAGATCTGGATCTGTATCTCATTTCCTAATAAATCATTTGAAACTAGAGGAGTTCCTAGCACAGAATAGTCAATGGAACATGTTTTCATGAAAGTAGAAAAAATTTAAAAATACCCAATTGTCTATTATTTAGAGTTCTCTCTCCTCCCACCTCCCACTCTTCTCTTCCCCGCATCTATCTGTATACATACATATCAACACTGCAACTACCCCTTGTTAAGGAGAGTTTCTCTCTCTTTTCCTTCCCCTGCATCTGTCTGAAGCATCAGTGAAACTGATCATTAGCACTGATCTATATATAGTGGAAAAGAGACCTGAAAGAAGCAAAAAAGAGAGGAGGAGATGATGGGTAGTGATGGAGCTATGCCGCAATCAGGAACCATCAGAGCGTTTATTCTGTCTTCATTTTCCTAGAGTCTTTTCTTTACCTCTTGAAGACAATTCTCCGGTTACTTCCCATTCCTATAATACTGAGTCTTGGGGATGTCAATTAACTTCCCCTCTTTCATGTTGCCACTTATCCTTTTTTCGGGAATTCTTTTTTCTGATTTTGTTTTAGTGGTACATTTGAGATATACATAATGATAACATACATCATAGAGAATTTGTACCTGTACTTGGTATATCTTGCTGCTGCTTTTTTTTTCGTTCCCCTCCCCACCTTCATTTTGACAGTGAATGCTCCCCTCATGATCTACCCCAGAAAAGAAGTGAGTTATAGCTGTCATCGCAAAAGTTTTAATGATGTGTGTTGCGCACCACCATTCCCCTAAGCTTTTTTATGTTTGAGAATTTAAAAAAAAAATAGAAAAAGTGCTAAAAATGGCTAGGTGATACCTTCACAACCTTTTTAATAGTCATTCCATAAATGGATGGAAAGAAATGAGACAGAAAATTTGGTGGGAAGGTAAAGTTGTGGATGGAAATAATAGTAGCCTCTACTTGAAAAGGAAGAAGGAAACGTCTACTTAGGGCAGAATCTTGGATTCTTAATATTTCCAAGCTTAATCTCCACATCATAAATGAAAGGAATGCCATTAAGCAGACTGTTAAAATCATTGCTACTGTTTTAGAAGTCCCAAGCAGCCGTGAGATCTAGAACATTTCCCCATTATACATTAAGCACAACAGTTTAATAAAAGCTAGACTCCTAGAAATTATGACTAACTTGATGTATAACCTACCTTTTCCATTTCATTAGCCTTACAACATATAACTATCCATTTTGTATGACTTATTTTTGGATATTAGTTATTTTGTTATAGCTGCATTTCACTGTAATGTCAAATTAATAATAGTAACAAAAGGAGAATGTGAATATACTATTGGAATCCATTAGAAGGCCTAGTATTGGCTGAGTTAATGTTTCACACAGTCAGTTATATTTTGAGTTGAGCTGCTGTCACGTCCCGTAGGAAGGTAACCATTTCCTGTGAGAAAACATAAGTGCCAAATCTCTGGACAGCTAAATGCAAAGTTTTGAACCCTTTTACTCACAATCAAATCCTGTTTAATCAGAGGCCAAATGAAATGTCGTATACTAAACACAAAATGTGCGTGGTGTGATGTTTTGCTTAAGTAATGGTCCCAACTATTACCAAAAACAAAACATGTTCTTATTTCAGTAACTCAGATACATACACACCTTGTATAATGATACTGTTTTATTCAAGAAGCTTTTTAAATATTAAGATTGGCTTTCACCTAAACACGCATTTTAGGATATTCAATGATTTTACTTTTTCTATATTAAGAGAAAGAGTAATGGCCAAATTAACTGAAGGGAATAGGTAAATATGATATGGTACTTTTAGGAAACCCTATTATTTGACACTCATTGTTGATTTTGGTTATTTTCTGTGTTTTCTACCCTGGAATTTCGCCTCAGTGTTCTTGGCAGTGGGGATTTGTCAGGGTGTTTACTGGACCCTGCGTCCGCACTGGCTTTTCCAGCACGGCTGCTGCAGGCTCCTGGATCTTTCCAGCCTTGTGGATACACAGACTTGATCCTGCAGAGTCATCCCAGAATGGACAGTTATTTGTCCAGCTTTGGCTGATTATTAGCTTCCAGCAGATGATGCAGAAAGCCGATAATAACTTCCCAGAGTACTTCTTCCTTGCCAGTCAAAAAAGATGCTGGCATGCATTAAAGACGTACAAGAGTCTTTATTATAAAGACAAATAGATCTCAGTGCAGGAGTATAAATCCGAGTCATCTCCTCCCCAAGCCATTCTTTTGCACCACACTTGGAGGTGGCTCCAGAGGCAGTGTTCTCATTAAAGAGTGTGTCTCTAGCTTCTCTGTCCCTATATACTTAACCCTTAATCCTGCTTTTTCAGTCTCTTGTTTAGTTTACAGCAGAGAAACTTTTCTAAAAGGAGCACTGATTTTTATCTGAAACAATGGAATCCAATTTCATAGTAAGTTATGAAAGTTAACCTCATGTTAGCATAGGTTTCCCGTCATAACTTTCCAAAATGTTATTCCCTGTGATTGTTATGTGAACAAACCTTTTTGAGGGGTTTAGACATTACGAATATACATTTGAATTTTTATTAAAGAAAACACTGGAGAGTAGAGCTGGACTCCAGCTCATTAACCCCAATCATATTTACTAACAGACTAGTCAAACATGGTTGAAAAGACATTCCTTGTATCTAATTAAAATAAATAAAGTTTAAAGACACATTTTATCATCAAAATACCATCTAAGATGTAGTGATTCTAGTAGAAATTCAGTACATTAAGTGCAAAACCATCACATTATTTACTTAACTGAGAATAGTAGCAGATAAATTCTTTGCCTATTATCCTTCCCTCGGTGTCTAGTTCTATTTTGGTTC
Organism: Hystrix cristata; assembly: GCA_004026905.1. Taxonomy (NCBI): domain Eukaryota; kingdom Metazoa; phylum Chordata; class Mammalia; order Rodentia; family Hystricidae; genus Hystrix; species Hystrix cristata. The sequence continues at coordinate 54,180 of PVJO010011130.1, forward strand.
ACGACAGTATAAATTAAGATGTGTTATGTACATGCACCGACTCCCCAGGATGAAAGTAAACATTATGTTCTACAAACATGAACTAATAAAGCTCTTTTTAAATTTCAGTTTAATATAAAAAACCTGTTTTATAAATACTTACTTAGCATTGATCTGTCACTGTGCCAAGCTTTATAAGTAGCCAAGTAGATTCTGCCTAAGCAGCTAAGCTTCATGAGCTTCATGATCCTGTTTCCCTGGCCGGGTCTCCCTCTTGTTAACATTAGCGTTAATTCTTGCCACATCCAAACAACCGTGAATGTCCTGGGCTCAGGGACTCGATGTCTTCTTCATATGCATCAGAGTCAAGCCACAGAGCTCTTACTTTCCTATTGTCAGCTCCTTCAAATCTCATGCTCATTTTTGTAATAGTATACACTTGTTTCTGAACCAGATAAATCTCAGTGTACATCTGGTGAAGTAAAAGTACATTAGAGTAGACTCTGTTGTTTTAAGTTGCTCTGATCTTTTTATCCAAGTCCTGGTGTTGATACACAACGTTCTATCAAAAGACACAGTGAGTGTTGCTGCTGAGTGCCATCCAAATCCAAGGTAGAGATCTTCAGGAAGAGAATTAGCACATGAACTATTTTAAGTGTGTGTGGCAAGTTTGGGACAGTCAGTCATTTCTGAGCAAGGATTAAGAAAGGGTGTGTTTTAAAGTGTGCCATAAATTGTGAATCAACAACAACACATTTCGTCAGAGTTGCATGATCGTCCTTCTCCAGAGTCCAGCGTTTTAGGAAATGTTGTAATGGAAAATGAAACTTGGTTCTGTGCTTACGATGCTCAGACAAATGTTCAGTGTTCTCGATGGAAATTGCTTAGTTCTTGTGTGGAAAAAAGCATGTCAAACAAGATCCAACATCAATGTGATGTCGATTGTGTTTTTTGACCTTAATGGCACTGTGTGTGTTGAGTTTGTACTCAGGACCACCTTGGCGAACACTGAACATTAAAAGGAATTATTCGAATAGTTAAGAAATGATACATGTAAAAACCTGACTGAGAAATTGGCACGTGGTTTCTTTCTCTGTCATGGCAATGTTTCCTGCCACATGTCTCTTCTGGTTCAGCAATTTCTGTCAAATAAATCGTTATGATGCATCTACATCCACTTTATTCACTTGATATGGCACCACACACTTTTGATTTTTGCCCAAAATCAAAATGCCAATGACAGTTAACTATTTTGAATAGATTCAGGACATTGAGGCAGCACAATGAAAGATATACATGAAATCAGACTTCCAGAACCGCTTCAGAAAGTTGCAAGAATTATGGGATAAGAGTGTTCAAAGTGAGGAGGAGTATCCGAGGTAGCAATGTGTCTTTTAGTGTAACTTTTAAAATTTAAATATTTACAGCATTGTACGATCATACCTTGTGGTATGTTTTCTATGACATTTTGCTCACCTGTCATTCAGTCGTGATAAAAATATATGGATATGTATTTTAAGTGTCTTCGAAACAAGAAGAGAAAAAAGTAACAAAACTTCTCAATTCACAATTGCCTACAAAATCATCAGAATTTTGAACTATAATATCTAGAAAAATGACAATCTTCCTGATTAGATCTCCCCACTTCCTTTAACCCCTGATGAGTACATGACAAGAGACTTTAAAGTATACTCTGAAAAATGGAGAGAGTGGGGAATCTTGCACAACTTCAAATTTAACATCAAATGTTTTCATATGGTTTCACATTTTTTAAAATAGTTAATATGCAATTCTGAAGGATAGACTGTTCCCTTAATCCGTTTGATTTGCTCCAAACAGATACCATGAAGTACCTGAGGGTGCTGGCAATTTAATGTCTGGGGAACATCTGCTTCTTGGTGTATAGAGGGCCATCTCCTTGCTGAAATCTGTCCTGGGGAAAGGACAGAGTGTCTCTCTGGGATCTCCATCATGAGGGGACCATTCTTATTCCTGAGGGCTCCTATCTCCTCTCTCATTACCTAATCACCTTTCAAAGGCTTTGCCTCAGATTACCTTCACTTTGGGGGGTTAGGATTTCATATTTGTATGTGTTTTGTGTATACTTACATCAGTATTTCATCATCCATGTCATTAATATTAACTTCCACATAATAGCAGATATAAATAGTAATATTAAATTATTTTACGTGACAGAAACCATGTTTTGTATATAGGTATAATGTACTATTTTATATGACATGTAACAACTATTTTCACGTGACCGTTACCATGACAAGCACTTAAAATTATCCCTCTTAGACTTTTGACAGAAACATCTGGTTTTTAGAGATTAATGAAGTGTTAAAATCTATTAAGAGATGAACCATTGCTGACCCATGGTTGAGAAAGCAAAGAGAGATTTCCCTTACCAGAACCCAGAAAAGGAGCCAGACACACAGGACAGGGCAATGGTTGAGAAGCAGTGACCTTTGGTAGAGGAATAGAGTACATATGACCTACAGTTTAACAGAGAGAGAATCAAAGGAAGGAAAAAAAACCAAAAACCAAAAAACAAAAAACTTTCCCCACAGCATCCTTCTATCCTGTGTAGATGGGAGCCAAACGAAAGTCAGAGAACAAGGAAGTCTGCTGGGACCATCCAGAAAACCTAGCTTACTAGGGTATAAAGCAAGGCAGGAATAGATTTGATGAGACAAATGAAATTTAGCACCACCTCCTGTCCCATTGGATTTTATTCCCATCTGTTCCTTCTGCTCCTCATACAATTTCCTTTTCATCTAGACGATATGTGTCAACATTCTGTATGTTTAGATATTTTCTAAAGCAGTGACTTTTCTAAAGCAGCATCCCTGAACCTTTTGGCACCATGGACTTACTTCAAGGAAAACAATTTTTTTTTTCACCAGAGGACAATGATTTTGAAGGTCATTTTCCATTTTCCAAGAAGCTCTCCAGTGATATTTTTTACTAATTTTGGCTTGGGTTAGATTGTGGACTTAGCAAAATTGTGACTGAGACAAGTCTCAAGTGTGAGAAAAGGGTGCAGATTGAAGTGGCAAATAAAACTTAGAGTAGGATACATGTAGAGTAAAATAAGTGTCGGATTCCAGTTTAGCTGCTGTAGATGCAGCTGTACAATTGAGGTACATCAACCCACTTGACACCGTAAAGCCTGGCAGCTTACCTGTCACTCACGGAGAGGGTTTCCATATGAGTTTGCAAACAGTGGGGCAGTCGAACCTCTCTGCTAATGTAAATTTGTATTTGCAGCCACTCCCTGGTTCTCATATCACCACCTCAGTTCCACCTCAGATCCTAGGGGAATAGATTCTCATAAGGAGAAGCACAACCTGGGTCCCTCACCTGTGCAGTTCATAGTAGGGTCTGCGCTCCTCTGAGAGTCTGAGGCTGCTGCTGATCTGACGAGAGTTGGAGCTCACGTCGTGGTAATGCAAGTGAGGGGGAGCATTGTAAGTATACACAAAGCTTTGCTCCCTGCTCTAAAGTCAGTTAACTCTTTGCTCAGTGAGAACCGTCCTGACTTCTGTTTATAGTAGTAGTTCTCAGACACTCTGTGCCTTTTTCAGTTTCTTCTCTCCTCTTCATCAGTCATGTAACACTTGTTTATTTATTATCTGGTTCCATTACAATAATCAACACATGAGCAAGATTACTTTTTATAATTTTATCTCCAAGGCTTGGAACAGTGTCTATCATGTTGTGGATAAACAATCTTCAGGTCATAGTATAAGACTGTGTCTTTGGAGGGAATTACAGGACTCTGCTCAGTTTTTTGTTTTTTATTTCTTTTTTCTTCCTAGACACAATGTGAGTGGTTTTGCTTTTCAATGTGTTTGCTCCACCACCCAAAAACAATGGGACCCACTGTTTAAGGACTGAAACTTGTAGCACTACGAGCCAAATAGATCTTTTATGTTTATAAGTTGACCTTGTCAGGTAATCAGCATAGTGATAGAAAACTGACTAATGCACGATCTCAAGTGTCCGGCCCTAGACAGCCTTTTAATTTTTTCTGCTTCAAACCTCTCACAGATATTTGAGAGTTCACAACATTCTGCATATTGTGGAAAGCTCTGGGGATATAATAAAGAAGAAGGGGAAGTGGCTACCATCATTGAAAATAATAGTGTTTATTTGGAAATTTGAAAAAAAAAAGTATTACAATATAAGATGATGATCTGCCTCTCTTCTATTGTTTAAAATAACTACCCTTTTATATATTTACTCTGGAAATATGTTTTTGAAATTCAGCCAATCTATGAGAGGAGAGTCTAGAAATCTATTCAGAAATTACCTTCATTTCCATATTCAAATTGTCTCTCCTTTAACCTTCTTCAGTAATTTAAGCATCACCCTACCTTACAGAGACAATTATAGGTTTACTTATTTCAATAAATGTACTTAAAAGTATTTGGCAAAAGAAACCTTGGGTATTTTTGTATATAACAGGGACAAAAGTTTAATTTAATTTGGGTAGAATATAATTTCTTTCATAGAGAAAAACTCAACATGTGGGCTAAAAGTTGACTAAAAAATTATGTTGGGGATGACTTAAGAGGAAATCTATTCCTCTATTGAGAGAGTTGATTAACCCCAAAAGTCAGTTTTAAAAAAAGCAGATGCCAGGCACTGTGCCAGGTGGGTTCCAGGCTGGTCTCAGCCCAAGTAGGTGTCGGGATGCATTCAGAGAGTGGCGATTATGGAAACCGTGAGAAGTAATTTCAGAGTACAATATTGAAGGCCCAAGCTTGCCGGGGAGGAAGAGCACTACTTCTGAATGTGACAATGGTACTCACTTTCCCCAAACAACTTTCATAAAAGGCTCTATCTTAGTACCCCTGGAGCTGCTGAAATAGAGAAATCCACCTAAGCCACCTGGGCTGGGATCTACACGAGACAAGCCTTGCGGCATAAGGAGTGTTTCATTGACTCACAGCCCTATTCTTTCATGTCTAGAGAGCAGCGTCTTGTATCAAAGAACACTAGTGCCCTGAGATGACTCAGCCTGTCTCATACCGCAAAGTGTCAGAGAGGAGAGGATCTTTCATCAGGAAAACCAGACCAGGTGGAATGGAAACCTGCTTATTGAGGAACATGGAAAAGTGTGCATCCCAGTCTCTAAAATCACCTCTTCAGGGGATTCATGATTATGATTAATGTCTGTGCCTTCCTCTAGCTTTAGGATTCTGGCTTCAGCATTTCAGTCACAAATTATACCTGGACTCGAACTCTGATCCTATCAGTTCACCAAATTAAACTCTTTGGAGCTGGGTTCCATCCTCATCATATACATAAATTTAGGAAATTCTTGGATAAATAATGCACGGGAGAGAGAAACTTTAGAAAAACATAAACAGACTTTCTCATCTTGTAGATAGTGCTGGCAAGTAGCATGTAAAAGAGTACGGATATTTACAGAGTACACATAGAAAAGAATAATTTGACTTTACTTCCAAACATTCATAGAGCCACGGATTTTAGATATTATTCAAGTCACCACATAATTTTATTTTTCCCTAATGAAGCTCTTTTAAATCACTGCTGTCTGGACACAGAAGGATATTTTTAATTTTTTAAGCATGATATTGGCTACATCATGATTTATTGAGCTGTTAATTTTGGTTTGTACTTTTTGGGTTTTTCATCCGGTTTACCCAGTACTTAAAACCCAGCATTCCTTTGCTTTGAGAGTATCAAAAACAAAGTTTGCAAGCCACCTACCCCCCACCGTATCCTGTGTTATTTGAGAGATTTATGCAAGGTGAATGAAGAGATGAAGGACCTATTAGATCAGCAAGTTGATGTCTGTTAGAGAACTGGGTGAATGGTAGGGGCCCGTCATTGGCTTCCTCTTACAGTCTCGGGAGGATACGTGATAAATGTGGGGTGTGTTCATCTGGGGACTGCAGTCCTTTCCCATGACCAGTTTCTCTTGTCCTACAAGGCACAGAGTCGGCAGGACATTTGGGCTTTATAGTGTTGCACAGGTTGGACTATTCATATTTTTTTATGATCACAGCAAACTGATGATTGGAGAGGCTTTCCAAAATAGTCTATTAGGCAAGTCTTGTGCTTTCACGTGGCTATGACAGATTATCAGGAAGCAAGTTTAAGGAATAGAGCCTGAGTCACCTAAAAACTCGCAACTTTGGTGGGTTGGAATCATTTTTGATTTGCTTTATAAAAGGAAATCTAAAGTGACATTTTTCCTCATGTGAACTTATAATAATAAGCTTTCGTTTCACACCACTTTCTTCTTTCTCCCTCAGGACTTGATTATTGTCTCCTTGGTTTCTACATCTTTGGTTAACTTCTTTATGGCCCTTGCGTCAATGTTTTTTTTTTTTCAGGGAAAAGTCTTGCCTCTCTCCCCTCAGACTTGTTTAACTTTCCCGTGTAATCTCTATTGACGTTCTATGTTTCTCCTTATGCCACTTATCACAATTTTATTTAAATAATTAATAGCATTATTAGTAATTTAATGTTCATTTTAACCGTATTTTCTTCAATAAGAAAATGAGTTCTGGAGTGTAAGGCCTCACTTTGCACTGATTACTGCTTTCTCTCCAAACACTTAACATTAAATGTACAATTATATAGACAGGGACTCGACGCCTATTGATTGAATGAGAGTGACTATAGATGTGAATGCAAAGTTAATTTCACTTGGCGATGAAATCAGCATGAAATTATAGCTAAATGATATCATTTGGGGACAGTAAGAAGAACATCCCTAAGGGAAATTTCAAGCCACTCAGGCAATATTGAGATGACAATGTACACCCACCAATTTTACACCAACAGGTTTAGAGAGGGATATCCCTTTTCTAGATGCAATACCCTTTCCACACACATAAAAATACACAACCCAGTGGCTCATAAACATGCACACCATTGCCACTACTGAACATGAAAGTAAAGAATGATAGTCACATTAAAAAAGAAGGAAGAAATACACAATAGCCTTGATGACTAGATGGGAATTCTATTGCTTATTTATATGATCTGCCTTTTAAATGTCAGTTTTTTTTTTTTACCTAATTGTTAACTTGTGATGGGATTTCAAAGGGATTTTATAAAATAATGCGAAAAATATGCCTATTTTATTCACGATCTCCACTGGCCAATACATTAATGACATCAATTACTACATTCATGAATAAATGAGTGGATGTGTTAGTAAATCAGGGTGATTAAATTAATGCTGGCAGGAAAAACAAACTTTGGAGAAATACACAATAAGCAACTTCAGAGAAAGATGCTTG
>PVJO010011131.1:0-61094 GCA_004026905.1 Hystrix cristata
CATCCAAGAAATCCCTACGGCCCTGCCAAGCTCCCAGAGGGCCAAGGTGCCTTCCATGACACATGACGCTGTCATTGGAATGGTGTGATTTTGAAAAAAATTCTGGTCTTTGCACATTGGCAGAATGGGTGCAGGTTCTAGAAATTTCCATCTGTTCTGGTTTGTTTATTAAATCCAAAGAGATGAGCAGTGGGACCATCTTCGGGGTGCTGTCTGCTCATAGATCGAGCAGGTCTCTGCCTCCACTGTGCCCCGGGGACCAGCAGATGCACCTCTTCGGAGCAGCCCCTGTGAAGAGCGGTACGTGACTGTCTCTAGAGGCCACAGTGTGCTGTCTGTGGTGTTGATGAACATTTTAATTTTAAACACTGGCGCTGCAAAGGCAAGCACCAACCTTGTGACAAAAACTGCAAGGTTCAATGCAGAACACAACTGGGAAATAGACTTTCTTCAGTATATCATCAGAGGGGACTGTCATCAGTTGTAATCACTCATTTTTGACGTTATACTGTGCTTTTAATTATAAAGGAAATTGTAGAACATGAATGAACAGCTGGAAATACATAGTCCAATATTAACACCTAAAGGGCATATTCTAATTAAGGATTTTGGAATGTGTCTTGTCTTTCTGGGAGTCAAACTCCCAGCCCCAACTCCCCATGCCCCTTGTAACAGCTAAATCTATTGTAACTTGCAGTAATTGGTTTTTTTATTAGAATAAGAGACTGCAGTATAAATTTTAGCAACTGGGATAACTAGGTATTAACAGGCCTTGGGATCCAACCACAATTTGTAACACTGTTCCTTTGGGAAAATGGGTTCTAAGTGTCCAATAACCACCTTACAAATAGACTTTTGAATCATAGTTCATTTGAGAATAAGGAACTGTTTGTGATAGTATTACCTTCCATCGGCTGGCTTGAGAACTGCACAGAAGGGACCTATATTCCTCCACACGTGTGTGGTGAGCCCAGCTAGTCTGGATTTGATCAAAGATTATTGCTGAGTGGGCATAGAAAGTGTAGGAATTAAAACCAAAGTAGAGACAAGTCAAGGGCAGAGTTGGAAGGATGGATCTGCAGAGAGTTTAGTGCTAGGAGAGGTTTTCAGTCTCCAAGGCAAAAGTGGGATTCTGAGCAGAGCAAGTGAGGAAAGACTTGGATGGGAAATATGCTAGGAATAGAGGAAACTGAAGGCAAAGAGGCCAAGACATAGGCAGAAAGAAGAATTGAGAACCGATCATTGTAATGAAAGTATAACACAACATGTACCAGGAAGGTGGAATTCTACAAGGAAGTTGGAGATGGCCCTCAAACCCATCAGTGATCTCTCATAGGTATTATAAGGAAATGTTTAGAACCAAGACTTAAATCAGTTCATATGTGAGTCCAGCACATTTATTGAGCACCTGCCATGGGTTAACCTGATTAGAGGTTGGCAAAGGGAGTTTCTGCCTTCATCAAATTTACAGCTCTGTGTAATTCCAGCCAACCTCAAAAAGGAGCCAAAGTGGGCTGGGCTAGAATGGTGGTGATGTATAGAATCTGCTCACAGGAGAATATTAGGTTTGCCTTATTTCATCCTTAATTTTGTGTATTTGTCACTTTGATTGTAAGATTTATGAGAATGGAGTACATGAAACACATATGCTTGATATTTTATTACCATTGAGCTAGCTTACTGCAATAACTATATCTTGGTTGGCTGATTAAATTAAGGTGGACTGATGTAACTACTTAATTGCACTAACATGTGAGCGGTTAATTTTTTGCTTAAAAAAACGATTCATGTTCCATACTGTGAGAAAATCCCTGGTCGACAGAATATAAATGTAAATTTTTTTCTTGCTGCAGTGTAACTTAGTAATGTTCGGCTCTGTAATTGCAAGGGCAGCAGGTGGCCACTGTATGCGTACAGTTGCAGCTCGACATGGCTGGGGGGTACCACTCAGTCCCACATGCACCCCAGTTCCCGAAGGCCTTGCCCTGCCTCCTGCCACTGTGCATTAGTGCATTGAGGGACTGCTGTTCTCTGATGTGTCCTTCAAAGTTCGTGTGTTGGAATTCTAATTCCTAACGCAGCAGTGCTGGTAGTGGGGCTAATGAGAGATTATTAGGTCCTGAGGACCCCGCCCTCATGAGCAGATTAATGCCAATTACAAAGGAACTTGAGGCTTCAGATTTAATCTCTTGTTCCCTCTTTCCCTCCCTTTGCCCTTCTACTGTCAGGTGACACAGCAGGAAGGCCCCAGCGGATGCTAGCCTCTTAATCTTGGAGTTCCCAGCTTCCAGAACCATGCCAACAAATTTCTGTCCGTTTTAAGTGTCCCAGACTCAGGGATTCTGTGATAGTAGCACAAACCAAATTAAGACAGCAGCCTTCTCCTGCATTTCCATTGTATGCTGTGTGCATAGCTGTAAGGGCAGTTACTACATGTGTTAGAAGCTTATTCCAGACACTGAATATGGTAACAAACACTGCTTTCACCCTGACTTTGTATCTTCTGTTGCTGTAGTCCCAAGGCATGTCCTTTTCTCTAAGTGCCTGTGATGGCAAGAATAGCACTACACTGCTAGGGACTCAAGTGTTTGCCTCTTGCCTCTGCTCTGGCTGTTATAGCAAAATACCAGTGACTGTGTGGCTTCAACAACAGAAATTTATCCTTCATGGTTTTGAGGCTTGAGACAGCAAGGTCAAAGTGAGGGCATTCTTTTGCACATGGTGTGGGAGAGAGAGAAACAGAGGAGAGAGGACACTTTCCTGTCTCTCATAAGGACACTAATCCCACCACGAGGGCTCTACCTTCCAAAGAACATGCATCCTAATACCAACACATTGGGGGTTAGTGTTTCAAAGTAAGAATGGAGGGGTGACTCGTGGAGGACATTTTGTGGCTCAACTTGAAAACACAACTTGGTCTGACATGCATTTCCCAGGCTATGAGATAGTAGGAGGCTCTCAGGAAGAGTTCCCCTGTGTCCATCCCCACCCTCTGCTTAAAAATCTAGCTGCCTTTTGGGTTCCCCACTACATTTGTAGGGGAGGGGATTTTGTACATCTCAGGAACATCGCTTTCTCAGTCTTTATATTTTCATTGGTTTTGTGTTACTATAACAGAATACCACAAACTAGGTTATTTAAAAACAATAGGAGTTCATTTGGCTCACGGTTCTGGAGGCTGGGATGTCCAAGATGAGGGAATGCATCTGGCCAGGGCCTTGGTGCTGTGTCGTCCGTCCCACGGGAGAAGGACAGAGTCAGGGGAAAGAGAGAGCCAGCTCACGAAGCAGGAAAGGGCTGAGCCTGGTTTTGCCCCACACCCCCTCTGGAGACAATGGCATCAGCCATCTGTGAGGGAGAGCCCTCATGACTGAATCACCCTTCCTGGCCCCCACTCAGTGATACTATCTTGGAAATGATGTTTCCAACACAGCAGCTTTGGGGACATGTAAAACCACAGCACCCATTTCTGATGCTCAAGGACTCCTGGAATACAGTCTATCTTTGTGCATGCTGCTGAGCTATCCCCAGTAGAGAAGGTGACCTTTCTGATATGACTCTGTGGGTCTCCATTCGTGCTATCTGTGCTTTCAGAAATATAACAACAGCAACCCCAAAGAAACACAGGCACGGTTTCTATCTCAGGGAATTGTGTTCCTCGGCTTTTTCCCCTTTGCATCCAGGTTTATGTCTGTGGGGGAAGTAAACGGGAGAAAGGCACTGGGCTAAACCAAGTGCTGCTATGGCCTCAGGATGGTCTGTGGACCAAGTCTTTTTCCCAGCTCCACCCTTCCTGATGTATTTCTCAGAAGATTTTTCTGTCCTCAACTCATTGACCCCTAGCAGAATTATCCAGATCTGTCTGAGTTCCCGATGAAACACACAATCCCTGGCTGTCAAGGCGGGATTTCTCTAAGTGGAAAGAATTTCTTCTTTCCAGATTTTAAAAGGCAGGCTGTTTTTGTAGGTAAGCATAGATGTTTTCAGGACGTTTGTTTGATATTCATAACTACATAAGTAACAGTAAAAACTATAAGCTTATCTTCATTTTAATAAAAGCCAATGTAACTTTTATTCATAGTGCATTGTTCTATTAATTATTCATCTACTATTTTACCTACAAAGAAACATTATCAGCGATGGGTATTCATTCTGGTACATAGAAGTAGAAAGTGTGTATTTCCTTTAGTATAGGAAATTATTCCTTCCTTCCTTCCATCCTTTGTTTTTGTAGTATACTGGGAATTAAACCCACAACTTTCTCACTGAGCTACATTCTCGATCTTTTTTATTTTTTATTATGAGACAGGGTCTCACTAAATCACTAAGCTTCCCAGGCTATACTCAAACTTGTGATCTTTCTGCCTCAGCCTCCCAGGGTGCTGAGATTATAGATGCACACCACTACACCCAGTTAATATTGGAAATTCTTAATGAACAGACGGGGAAAAGAATGCATTTTATTGAGTGTTTATTGTGCCCAATGCTAAGCACTCAACACTGACTAGCTCATTTGTTCCTAACAAAAATGCTCTGAAGTGTTTCTAGCCCCATTTACACATGAGAATATTGCAGTTTAAAGAGGCTGCTCTTGCTGAAGGTGATGGGGTAGCGGGGGAAGTTAGGACGAGACCTCAGGTTGTCTGCCCACGGCACAGGGCACTAGGCCACATCCTTCTTCCTTGTACCTGTCTGTGTTATCAGAAGTCTCTTGTCGAGGATGAAAACTGATGGAACCCATTTTTGCAAGAGCACCTCATCTTCTTTTTAAGTAGAAGAATAAAGATTCCTGTTCATTAAACATATTGCTTTAATTTATATAATCATTTGATAAATTGCATGTAAGTGTAACATAGTAACCAAAGGACAATCATCTAGACAGAATAATTTCAGTGAACATTTAGCTTCCTGATAAGCATAAACTAGGTTTTCTTATGAGCCAAAATTGCATTCTTGTATTTGAGCCAGATATCCTATTTATAGTTATACATTCCTAGGAAGATGGTAAATATTGTTTTATTTTAATCTTGAGTGTTGTTATGGTTTAATTCCATGTGACAACAGACATCACACCAAGATACTTGCTTAGGCTGGTAGCGGTGTCTTGGTACATTTTGGCAGCTTAGTTTGATTAGATATTTTTTGTAACATGTGTAGTCGATCAGTTCCTTTCTTATTCTGATCATAAGAGAGAATGCTTTCATCTGAAGATCTTGGCAGGAATGGAAATGAATCTCCTTTGTGTTGTTTTTATGTCTCTGGATATCTTTGGATGCTTTAAAAATTGCCCTGTGCAAATTGAGGCAAAGCTAGGGTTTGCCATTCAAGTTCCTGTAACACTACTTTTTTCTAAAAATCACGTTATGTTCCCTATTCCTGGGAAACCAAAAATTGTGTGTGTGTGTGTGTGTGTGTGTGTGTGTGTGTGTGTGTGTAGTGTAAAAGCAGAGAGAAAGGCAGTCTTTAGATCCTTAGCAGTTAAAGTTTCAGTGGAGAAGAGTTGGATGCACTAGATCACCCAGCTAGATCACTCACGCACCTGGACTGGAGTCCATTACTGTAAACGTCAAGTGGATGGCACTCTGAGGAAGTTTCCACCCACAGAACAGCCCCAGCAGGGTTCCAGTGACTCCTAATGCATGAGTGCATCAACTTTAACTGTTTGCATATTTTGTCTTAAAACAGGCATGTTCTCATTTCAAGCAACTACTCTGAATTTGGTTTTGCTTTCGAAATAGTAAGCACACAAAAGCTCCCTCTGCTCTTGTTTCAGGCAACAAGGGCAGCGATCACTCAGCACTGCACTGACCTCGGAAATCTGCTGGGCAAGGAAAATGACGTGGCTCTCATCATTGACGGCCACACCCTGAAGTACGCGCTGTCCTTCGAGGTCCGCAGGAGCTTCCTGGACTTGGCGTTGTCGTGTAAAGCGGTCATCTGCTGCAGGTGGGATGGCGTGGGCTGGGCAGACTTCTGTTCTGACACACCGTGTCCTGTGTGTTTGTAAAAGAAGTCGATGCATGGGAATTTTTGGCTTCAAATTTTGTATTTTAAAAAAAAGCACTAAACAAAAATATGAATTTATTTTTGCCTGTTGCTTCACAGATGTTGCACAAGGCACTTTGTGGCTTTTACATCTTTGTTTTGTTTGTTGTCTTCTGAAAGACAAAGAAATTGGAGCCAGGGCTTCCTGTCGTATTCACAATGGAGGATAGATTGAAAACACTGTGTACCAGGGTCTCACCAATGTGGCAACTTGTCCTGGGCACCTGAGCTCAGCTCCTAAGACTTGGGAACTTTGATGCTTCTTTCCTGATGGCTCATGGGTGTTTTTTTTTGGTTTTTTTTTTTGTCTTTTGTTTTGTTTTTTTTTTCCATCAGGGAGGAGCTTTGAGTTTTAGTTTCTAACCAGACCTCTCTGTTGGTTCTTCATGGAGTATGAGAAGGTTTTTTAGGACATTGTGACATTCTGTTGACTATTATCTCCAGTTACGATACAGATTTGCAAGTCAGACAGAATTATAAAGAAAATTAGTTACTCCAAAGATGAGTGGCCATTAAAGGCCAAAAACATGCACATGGCAAGAAGGTAGAAAGAGTGGTGGGGAAATTATTTTTTTTTCTTTCTACTTTTCCCTGTATGATGTCTAAGGTAGGAAGTTTCTGAGTGAGCGGGAACTTGATTTCTGTGTATTCCTCGACACTAGATGTTGTCATTGTCTCATCTCAGGACCACAAGTCATGGTGAGTAGTCACTCCTCCCCACCAGCCGCCATGTTGATCAAGGAGCCTCCCTCTGTCTTGTTGGTGGACAGAGTGGAACAGCAGCACCAGAAACAAGAAAGAACGTGGGGAAGCCTGGTGAACTGTAACTCAAAGTGAACATGCTAAAACCTTACAAAGTTTTTCAAAGGGAAATCAAAATGCATCAGAATGCCTTAAGGCTGTACAGGAACATGTTCTTTTCTTGCCAAGTGCTTCATACTAAAGAAGAACATCTTTTCCCCTTTCTTGCTTTGGCTGCTTTCTTGGTGTTTTGTGTGTCCCACAAGGCTCTGTGCTTAAGCACACTGCAATAAGGAGTTCAAACTGCAATTGGTGCAGAAAGAGGACCTTTCAAATTAAATACAGTGACTATCGATAAAATAGAAGCATTAATTGAGAAAGTGAATCTAGGATGGTATACTATTTTCTTGCCCTCAGAAATGTTTCTTGGCTGATTTCACACTTAAAATGAAAAATAATTAATATGCACTTAAAAAAAAAAAGAAAAGCACGCATACACTTTATATGGATTTACTGCTCATTGAGTGTTTGAATTTAAGCTAAATATAATATGTGGCTTGAAACATAAGATTGACCTTATCACTTTTCATACATAAATTGTAGCAGTGCTAAGTTACCCTTTTCTCTAATAGAAAGGAAATAAAAACTTTAAAGAAAGTAACTTTTCTGTCAAGTAATTTTACATTTTCTTATCCATGTTGATTCAGAGACAGGTGAATGTTGTATAAAAAGGGATAAATATATTTGAAGCAGCATTTTAGGCAATAAAAAGGGGAACAGTGTAAGAGTTTACTAAATGTTTTGCTGAAATTAGGATCAAATAGTTTTTCTAACCAGATATTGCTATACTCAGATATTGCTATACTCAGGTATTTTCCATGTGGTTAAAATCCTAGAAAGATCATAATGTAGTCAGCAAACTAGTTACCAGTTAGTACTCTACCACGGTTTACTATTGTAGGTGAGAGGAATTTTGACATAGTATTTCTTAGGGTGTTAACTGGTCAATCCAAGATTTTGATTATGGGCTTATATTTGCACTGTACATTCTTAGGTGCTGTGGGAGAGCAAAGCGAAAAGACAGTCTTTGCCCATGAGTGTAAATAATGAGTAACAGAGTATGTTATAGTATTGGCCTTACTTCTTAGCATTTCATGTATGTTTAGGTCCCTAGGAATGAGGTCCTCGGTGAGGCCTGTGTGTCTGACCTTTCCCCTTGCCATATGCTATAGACTCTTTCAGTTCCTTTTATGATTTTCAGTTCCTTTCAATATTTGCTATTGATGGTTCCTCACTTGAGGGGTTCTCTTTTGGTGGACAGCTCTCTTTCTTCTCTATTTAGCCATGTTCTTTACAAGCTTTGACAGCTTCTGATACTTTGTTTTCACAGGTTTTAGTTTTGAGCCTATTTGCACTTCATGTCATGTCTTTATATGTATTCCATCTGTTCTTACACCTTTTTCCATCTTAAACACTAGTGATTCTCAATACTAGCTTGACATAGAATCGTTTGGAGAACTTCACAAAAAAGATTTCTCCCAAATAGTTAAATGTAAAATACCGTAGGACCAACCAATTCCATTCCTATGTATATACTCAAAAGAATTAAAAACAAGTATTCAATATAGTATTTGGACACATATATTCATAGCAGCACTGCTTGCGGTACCAAAAGGTAGAAAAACTCCAAATTTTTCTCAATTTATAAGTGGCTAAACAAAATGTGGCATATCCATAGAATGGAATACTATTCAGTCATAAAAAGAAATGAAACAGTGATCCATACTACAATATGGATGAACCTAGAAAGCCTGCTTAGTGAAAGAAATCAGTCACAAAAAAAGCCACGTCTTACATGGTTTGATTCATATGGAATATTCACAACAGACAAATCCATAGAGCCGGAGAGCAGGGCATGGGAATGAGGCGTGACTGCTTACTGCCTATCGGATTTCCTTTTGAGGATGATGAAATGATGTGGAACCGGGTGCCAGAGTGCAGCATTGTGACGATACCAAATGCCGCTGAATTTTTCACTTGAAGTGATTAATTTTATGTTACATGAGCTTTACCTTAAAAAATAAACAAATGCACTAGAAAATTCAACTATTTAAATGAAATTGTGTTGAATTTAAAGAATGAAATGTTTGAATGGGGTATATGGGTCAAAGAAAATAAATAAAAGCTCAATTCCCAAGCCCTTCCCTGGAACAATTAAATCAGAACTCTGGGGATTTTAGAAGCACACTCGATTCTAATGAACAGTCAGGAGTGGGAACAGTGATGCCCCCCGTCAGTTTCCCACTGTGGCACCTCTGCTGGGCTCCAGATCCGTATGTCTATGTCCGTCCAGGGCTTTTTCGCACCCTCATTCCTTGCGCACCTTATATTCAAAATGTATCTGTAGAATTTATCATTGTCCACTGCCTGCATTGTTCATTCCGTGCATTCACTGATCTTGGGAGCTGGCTGTCCTGTGAACAGCTCACTGTCCTCTGAAATGTCAGAACCTTTCAATGGCACCAACTGGCATGAATTTATACGAAAGGGACCTTAGGAGACTAAGCCAGATAAGCAAATTGTTAAACTGACTTCAGAACCTCCAGTCTTTTCATTGGTTGATCCTTGGTAAGCATCATCTCTGTTTTTATGTAAGAGGAAGTAAAGGCTTCAAAAAACTATATTATTTTGCCCTTGCCCCTGGCGTCAGCTAGTAACAGAAGAGTTAGCATTTCATTCTAGACCTGAACGATGCCAGGGCCCCTGCTCACCTGGTTGGCTGGGTCAGCTAATCCAGTCCTGTTAATGCCCACAATTCTTAGGAAAGTTTTTGCTTTTGCTCTACTTTTCGGACTGTAGGATATATTTAGACCTATTTGGCATTAAACCTTAGAGGATTTGTTACTCTCCAAATGGGATAAAAGTCATGTAGAAAATGTGTAAACCATTTTCAATATGTACAAGAAAGAGTTCTCTGTTTTCTCTTTCCCCCTGTCTCATTTTTCTTTTTCTTTGAAGCTCTTTATTTTTGTCAAAATGGAGATAAATTTTTAACACAGACTGTGGGGGCAGGGCTTGACCTCTTGGGAGCATTCAGAAATCTTAAGTGACTGTGTCTCATCAGGAGAAGAATCATGAAGGAATCATCAGGGTCCGCCATGTGAGGAAGTTGGCAATGGCCCCTTCACACTCCCTGAACATCCAGATGATGCTGGTGGCCCCAAGCGCCGACTCGTTAGTGGACATGATTTATGGCTTTACCTCCCAGGGCAGAAGATGGAGTAGGAGGAAGACGCCACAGCAGGGATTTCCACTGGATGTGCAAATTAAGGGTTGCAGAAGGCATCATTTATTTTCTCAGATGTGTTTAGACTTGTGTCTCTCAAGGTAGATTCAAAGATAAACATGCAAAAACCTATGATGCCCTGAAAGTAAAGACATTGGGAGGCAAAGGCAGAAGGCTCAGTGGATGCTTTAAAAAAGCTTTTGGGTTTCTCTTCCTAAGTCTAGGAATGATTTATATTTCTTGCAAAAAAAAATTAGAAAATACAGATAAGAAGAAAGAAAATGACATTCACAATGCTACCAATTCACAACTCTCTTTAAGAGCTGATGCTAAAAAGTAGATCTTTCTGCGAAAATATATTTTTATTGGAAGAGGTGTCCTGTTGTTCACAGTCTGAGAATTAAAAGGTTATAAACAGTTTCTATGTCAAATAATATGTAAAAACTTTTTATAAAGCTGTTCTATTATTGGAAAAAATAATTAGTTCAATCCATTTCTAGTTGATGGATATTCAGGTTGATAATTGTTTATTATAAATAAATAGTACTGTGAAGAAGGTTATTATAACTAAGTCTTTATAAAAACAGTTGATGATTTCCATAAATCAGTAAGGAATTCAGGGGTAAGCAACAAAGAAATGTGCAGTGGAGTTTGTAGCTCTCACTTGAGATGATGAAGGTATTTGACTTACAGTCAGAGAGAGATGGCCAGCCACTTCGTCCCTGCTGGGACAAACCTGTTTCCCTCCATTTAGTAGGAGAGTTTGTACTCTGACCCGTTTGGTTAGCCTCACTAAGAAGGGAAGGGTGGGGAGATTATTTGATAACAATAGACAGATGATAGATAGATAGATAGAAAAATATGAGATGTAAAACATGCAGTAAATGTTTAAATTTAAGTTTTATTTCAATTAAAAAAGACATATTGCCATTAGTTCTCCTCAGAATACTCCCTATCATGTTGAACATACTTAGGCCATTATTCATGCCACTTTCTGAAGCAAGTCTGAAAGTCTTCTTTCATGAGTGTGTTTTTGAGGTATCATCAAAAATATGGTGAATGTTGCCACTGAGTGCCATTGAACAGAAAGGCGAAGCCTTAAAAACATTATGGTGTGGGGGCTGGGGATTTAGCTCAGTGATTAGAGTGCTTGCCTTGCAAGCACAAGGGCCTGAGTTCGATCCCCGGCACCACAAAAAAACAAAACAAAAAAAAAAAACCCATTATGGTGTGTCCTCATCTACCTTATTCACCAGATTGGGCACCATGAGACTTCTGTCTCTTCCCCAAAGTCAAAATGACTATGAATGGTAAATGTTTTGAGAATACTGAAGAAACTGTGGCAGCCACAACAGTGGACTAAAGACACTCATGAAAGAGCACTTCCATACCTGCTTCAGAAAGTAATGAGAACAATAGGATAATTATGTTTGAAATGAGGGGCAGTAGTTTGAGAGGGATTAATGGCCATGTATCTTTTATTGTAATAAAGTCTTTAAAAATTTAAATACATACTTTTTTTTAATCAATCCTTGTATATAAAAGCAGAACCCCCACCATGTCCCCCCCCAAAAGAAAAGTCAGCACAGACTGCCTTCCTAAACAGAATGCCCAGCATTTTAATGTGCCTACTACAGTGCCTCATTGCCACAGCTGGCCCAGTCCTCTACCCGTGTTCTGGACTCAACCCTGTCAGTCAACCAGCCCACAAAGCCCGGCACATCTGCCGACCGACCTGTGGACCATTTCATGTAGAAAGGAACTGGCTCCTCCAGTTTGGTCTCTTCCCCAGCCTGCCTTTTCACATTAATAGGACACGATGGAGAATAGGGAATCAAGACGTTAGTCATTCTGTGTGTAGTATCGTTCACCCTGTGAACTGCACACAGAATTCTGTTAAAACAGAGTTCAGATGCAGTAATTAGAATTGTACCACCACTTGTGTTTTGGTTGGCCTCCATATTGGTCGGGATCCAGTCATACACTTGCAAAAATAAAACTTTTCTTTAGTTTCTTTCATGATATGGCTTCTTAGCATCGTGCATGTTTAGTTACAGGCTAGCTTCCTACGTTGACATTTTATTCCAGAGAGCATTATTAACTTGTCAAGGCTGTAAGCCTATTCTTGGGTTGTTTGTATTATGGCTTAGCATATGCTTGCACATTTGTTGATTAAATGCAATTAAGGTAGAGTTCATTTTTAGGCAGGTTATTTTTTTCCACTTAGCTCTAAAGAATGCTATTATTTGAATGGTGAAGGCAATTTTCTTTGGTCTTCATTGGCTTTCTTGTTACTCTGCTGAGACTGAATGTGCTCAGGTGTCATGTCTTTTCCATATTATCTTGAATAAAAACAATTTCTAAAATCTGAAAATTTTAAAATTATTTTTCTACCCACAGATTTTATCAGTATTTCTCTAGAATGAAAATTAGACTGATGTACTTTTTTTTTTTTTTTTTAGTATGTAAAAAATAGCTCTTTTGAACCACCGTAGGAACCAGAGTATGTTGAGATTTGGGGTATTAATCCAATGTGGGCAAAGAAAATAATTTCTGACTAATTATAGAAATAATTAGATTAAAAAATAAACATTTTATTAAACTTTTTAAAAATCAAAGTTTATTTTGATGATATGTTTAGAAATTAAGGAATGTTTTCATCTTAATTCTTGCAACAAATAATTTTTATCACTCACTCTATGAGATTAACTTTGACTATTACGGATTTCTGACATTTTGATTCATCCCAAGTAAAAGTTACGATTTTTCTGTTTTGATTTCTGGTTTTGTTTTGTTTTGTTTTGCCTTTTTTTTTTTTTTTTTTTTTTTTTTTTTTTTTTTTTTTTTTTTTTTTTTTTTTTTTTTTTTTTGGTAATGCTGGCAATTGAACTCAGGTCTTGTGCATACTAGGCAAGCACTCTGCCACTGAACTACATCCCCAGGTATAACTCAGGAGAGAAATAGAAAAAAAAAATGACCTCTCATCTTTGTTACTTATATCCCAAAACGATAAAATAATTTGGTGGGGAAAGATCTAGGTTACCTGATAAGACTGTGGACAATGTCTATTGTAAGATGGAGAATATAGGAAGCTCTTCAGTAGGAAAATCTGCTAAGTAGTCAAAGTGAAAAGAGATCTCTACCATGAGGTGTTTAATAATGGGGCTTACTCTATGATATATGACATGTATTTGGGCACCGATTGCTTAGGAGAAAGGGAGGGTTTATTAAATTGTTATATCACTTTTTTCTGAATGATTCTAAAATCTGATTTATGTCACAGACATTCCCTCCAATTGACTGCCACACTGGTTTGTAACTTCAGTTACAAACTGGACAATGGAAATGACAAAGACCTTTCCTCCTTCAGAGAAATTTGACAATTGTGGTATTAGGGTCTGTACGAACCCCCATCTATCCACTCTGCTTTTCAACACATCGGGACCCACGTAAGACACCAGAAGAGCTCACAGACACGTCACTTTTCAAGTTTGTTCCTGTGTTTTTTTCCTCTGCCAGTTCTCATGAATGATTAATTCATCAGTGCATGTCATTCTTGACAACACGGCTTGCCAAATGAAACAGGGTGATATGAGGCCAGAATGTGGTCCAGAACTCTGAAGC
This sequence comes from Hystrix cristata, assembly GCA_004026905.1. NCBI lineage: Eukaryota > Metazoa > Chordata > Mammalia > Rodentia > Hystricidae > Hystrix > Hystrix cristata. The sequence continues at coordinate 13,697 of PVJO010011131.1, forward strand.
AGAAGCTCATACTATTTGGCATCTCTCCTACTAGAAAAGCAAACCAGAAAAAAGAAAAGTCAAGAACAGAGCCTAATTAAACATGTGGAATATGTCATGAATATTTATGCCCCCAACTCCTGCCTTGTGATGGTATTTGTACTTAAAGTGTTTTTTCTTCTCTTTCCTATGAAATAGTTCAGAATGTGTTTCATTAATACAAGAAAGTGTCATGTTAACTTTCATTAGGGAAAAAAAACTCCCCTTCTCTTGACAGCACTAACACCTTTCTGATTGAGAGGATACAAAGTAGTTCTTACATTAATTGGTCCCAAAGAAAATTACATTTTTCATTTTCCTGACTATATATCTGACACTTTCCCTCATTTATCACCTCCTGAATTATCAATTGTTTCCCTTTCCTGATTTTGACAGCCAGGTTCCTCCCATGACTTTGAAAACCGTACTGCATACCGCATCCCAGAAGCTCTGCCGTTCGGTTTGAATACGGCGCCCAGCTGTACGCAGACCCTGTGTGTCTTTGTTTTATGCCTCTCTGATTCACTTTCTTGTTTCATTTTGGAGAGGAAACTAATGACAAGAGAGAAACATCTAAGTCTCTTGTTTCCCAGAATTCTTGATACTCTAATTTGGTCCCATTTAAAGCCACGAGTAAATTGTTCACAATTGGCTTTGTCATATTGATGGAGGTAACTGAAGTCGCCAGATTTTGGAAGCCTGTGCTTAGCTTGAGTTTTATGATTGGTGATTTCTAAACTTTATTACCTTTGTCATCTGCAGAGCTCTGCAGGGTCGGCAGAGGCTGAGAGCGTCTGCTGAATGATTTGGTTTCTGTTGTTTCTCGTTAATCAGTTGACTGAGCCATGTCCCAGGGCTGAATCTCTCCAGTGGTTTTGTTTCTGACAGGGCTGCAAATAAGTGGGAGCCAGCCAGACAGCCAGCCAGCCAGACAGACACCCACCCCCCAATCCTATCAAATTCTTGACACCTGGGTCATCAGAGAAAAACAGAGCAAGCATTTTTTTCTTTTTTCTGAGCGAGTATTCATACTGATGTCTTTCACCACATGCACACACCAATCATTAAATACCAAAGTAAATATACCAGTTTGAAGATAATCCTTTCACAAATACACAAGCGCCAAGTTAAAACCATCTGTCAATTGTTTGGGCATTTTTCCTAACTTTTGTTTTGAAGGTATTAGAGCTTGAGAGATTAAAAACCCTATGTTATCAAAATATTTTGCCTTTTTACAGATACTTGAACCTTAAATTCTTATTTTCTCCTTATAAAATCATGATAAATATATATTTAAGTTTTTCCCCCCAAACAGAAAATGATAGTAAGAAAATGAAAGTTTCTGAGTAGAAACACAAACAGAACATGTGAGTGTACATTTAGATTCAGTGTTTTTCTAAATCACGCTGCTTCCTGTCAAGTTATGAGCTTTGAATCATCAAACATGGGAGCAAATAAATACACGATTAATGTAGAAGAGGATGAAACATTTTTAAAAGGGAAAAAGTAAATGGTGAGTGGTGTTTATTTTTCCTTTTTAGTTGACACACTACATTGTTATGTATTTATGGGGTATGGTACAATAATCTGATACATATATATATACAGTACAATATGAAATAATCAAGTCATGAGCATTTCTAGATTTACCATCTCTATGTCTTGGGAACATTCAGACACTTTTCTGGTTATTTTGAAATAAATCATAACTTGTTGTAGGCTGTGGTTACCCTGCTGTACCAAAGAACACTAGAACTAAGAGCAGGGGATGTGGTCAGTGGCAGAGCACTTGTCATCATGCGTAAGATGCTGGGTTCAATCCCCAGCACTGCTAATAATAATAACAACAATAATAAAAAAAATAGGATGCTAGAACCAATTTCTCCTATCTAACTATATTTTGTTATTCTTTATCAAGCTTTTCTTTACTCCTGCCCCATCCTTCCTCATCTCTGGTGATCACTACCCCACTCTCTTCTTCCATGGGATTGACCCTTGTAGTTACCACAGATAAGTGAGAACATATGCATTTGTCTTTCTGTCCTCGCTTATTTAACTGAACATGATGCCCTCCATTTCCATCCACATTGCTGCAAATGCTAGGATTTCAACCTTTCTGTGGATGCACACTATTCCATTGTGTATGTATGCTGTATTTTCTTTAGCCATTTATCCCTCAATAGGCATCTTGGTTGATACCATATCTTGGATGTTGTGAATAGTGCTGCAATAAATAAAGGAATGCAGATATCTCTTTGATATGATTTCATGTCCTTTGGATGTATACTCAGTATTGAGATCACTGTATCATATAATAAATCTATTTTTAGTTTTTTGAGAAACCCCCACACTGTCTTCCATAGTGGCTGCTCTACTTCATATTCCTATCAGCAGTATAAGAGAGTTTCTCTTTTTCTAAACCCTCACCAGCATTTGTTATATTTTTATTGGTATATGTTTGCAATATATAATAATGACATGCATTTGGGGAATTGAGATAATATATATTCATATGTATGTACATATCATATACATAAATATATATTTATATATGGTGGTACCTCAGTTCATGAACTTAATTCTTTCCACAATTCTGGTTACAAGTCAAATTGGATGAGAACTAAATTAAATTCAGTGGTTAGATTCAATGTTGACCTATGGAGAAGATGGATTTGGTTCTCGTCCAATTCAGTTTATGAACAGAATCATGAAATTAAGTTCATATATATATATATATACATGCCACACACACCTATACCGCATATACATACCATATATACACACACACACACACACACACATCACACATATACCACCTCGATCATTTTTGGCATTTGTTATTTTTTGTCTTTTTGAAAACAGCTGCAATAGCTGCTCTAACCAGGTGCGATGATGTTGTAGTTCTCTTCATGTACTTTAATGATACTTAGAATCTGAATTTGTATTCTGTATAGATATGATTGGATATAAACCCATGCATATGTAAATGCACCTCCTTAGGAAGAATAAATAATGCGTATACTCGAGCTGTTACCAACACTTTGTGAGATTATGAAATGTTTGTGTTCAGTGAAGTTGAAGAAATAAGGCAGGATTTCTCAGTGATCCTTGATTTGAACCTGTTGCCACAAGTTATCACTGTGATTCTATCGCTGGGTGTCTGGCATCTACTTTTCAGATTGTCTCAAACTGAAGATTTCTTTGCTTAAGTGTCTCCTGAGATTAGATAATGTTGTGAAGAATGAGAGGCCCAAAGTGACATGCCGAGCAACTATAGATGGAAATCTCTGAAACCGTGAACCAAAGTAAGCTTTTCCTTCTTATAAATTGGTCATCTCAGGTAGTTTCATCATGGAGCTGGAAAACTAATACATAGTCTAAGCCCAGAGTCTAGGAGAAAAGACTTGATTGTAAAGATAAAGACAAGGGGTTGAGGTTCTCTGAGTGGATTAATGGCAGTCACACGTTAGGAGAAGGTCAAGTGAGGCCTTTATTATGCTGCAATTTAACGATGATGAAGACCTCAACTAGTGTGGCCGTCACCTAAATCTGGCACAGGAGGGAGGGGAAGGGGAGGAAAAAAGAATTTAAGATGTGTTATGTGCATGTGCCAGCTCACCACAATGAATTTTGTACTACAAACATGTTCTAATGAAAATTAAAAATTTTTTAAAAGTTGGACTGAATTTCCAGGCCCTCTGGAACATACTGTGGCCCACACTCAGTCACTAAGGAGCCAGAATCGGTGTTTTAGTGACCGGCTGAACTGGGCAGAGCTAGGAGGACTGGCAGGGGTTGGGCCGAGAATCACTGTAGGCAGGCCCCGTCAGGGTCCTGGGGGAGGAATTCAGTTCCAGCATTTTGAGGTGCTATATAGTCACCAACAGCTGCCAGGTGGTCAGCCCAATGCAGACAGGAATTGGCCGAGTCTACTCTCTCCCAGACACAGTCTGCCCATCTGTCTGAGGCTACGGAACATGACTCCACATTTGTTTACTTTATACCTAGTGCTTATGAAATACCCATTTGGAGTTTGTGTATGCTGCTGCAGGAGGAAAAGATGAGAGAAATAAAGACTCAAGGATACAGTCTCCATCCTGGACCAACTTTTCTAGTCAAATGTATTTGCTAAACTGTTGTTGACTTCAGGCTTGGGAGCCAGCATTGTTCAGGCAGCGCCTAGTAGAAAAGGATCCTCACACTCGTGTCTTGGTTTGCATAGAACCATGAGGGTTTTCATCTTTCAGATGCAGAGGGAATCCTACTCTACGTACACACTCAGGTCAGGGGAAATGTCCGGAAAGGTGAAAGATTCTCCCACGATCACGTCCATCTGGGAAGGTGATTGAGAGGCAGGGCTTGGGTGAGGCCAGACTTCAAACATCCTTGCTGAGTTATTAGCCTATTTGGTGTAGGATCCACGTGCAACTAGTGTCAAAACTGATCCTTTGGTCTCATCTGAGGGACCAGATACACATGAAAAGAATATAAGTGATTATGCTTATGCTTAGCACAAGACAAAAGACAATGAAAACAAGCCTGATGCTAAGCTTAGGTTACCATACTGCCCAGTCTAATTAATAAACATCCTCACTGTAGTTATCTTTAGTCATCTGGAGTTGCCTTAGTAAGGTCTACTTTAGTACATAAAAGGATTGAAAAATGGTCTGGGGGGGGTGTGGATGGGGAGAACTACATGAGTAGGAGATAGTAGCCTTGAAAACATTTCTCTACAAAATATACATAAGATTTTTTTGTGTGTCTTAAACCATGCTATTCCAACAAAGAATAGTTATTTTATTTGATTGAAACAAAAGTAAGGAATAACCTCATGGAACTAAAAGCCTTTGCACTTAGTTTACTATGCCACATCTTCCATTAAAGCTCTCTTAAGATTAACTTGATTTATTTTGTCTTAGTACAAGTTTAGCAATTTAATCCTTGAAAATATAGATGGCGCTTATTGTATAAAATTCCCTCCTTTCTCAAAATGACGTATGCTTCTCTTTGACCGAATTTCTGGCTTTGTTAGACCATTCCATATTTCAGTTTCGATGTCTGCTTGACAAAGCAGAAATTGCCTCTTCTGTTTTCAACTTGAAAGGCGTTTTTATAATTCTGTGTAACAGATTTCATCATTTTCAATAAGTCTGCTGTTTCTGATAGCACCGAGAGACACATTCCATTGGCTTAGGAATTTTCACCAGTTTATGTGCATTATACTGTTCCAATTTATTTTTATGTGTGGACCGGAAGGTATTGATTTAGAACAAATTTAGATTAGCCCACTTTTCACAATCTTAAGGTCATTCAGTATTATTCTTAGTGCTTCAGCTTTTGTGTATATTGTATGAGCAAAATTAAAAATCTATCATTGCTCTGGACTGAGATTCCCAGTCACGATTTTAGAAAAGTCCAACCTGAATCTAGCAGTTCTTAGTGATTCAGAATTTTTTCTTGTTTTTAAGCTAGTACTTTTTCTGTGACTCTTGCCAATTCAAAGCTCCAAAGGATTATTTCAAATGTAGATTATGTTGTGTTTGGTGATGATTTTGAAATCTGACCATATGTGTGTGGAATGAATATTGAGAGTATGTTTGACAAAGATATTTCCTGTTGAACGCCATGGGCTGGGTCCTGGGGATATGAGAGTTACTGTGGTAAGAGCTGCATAGCCTGTTCCTTCCTGGCATCAGGGTCTGGAAGGTGAACTGGACACTAAAAATTACCTGATTTATACAATTGTGCATTTGGTGCTTGCTTTCTTGTATTTCAGTACATGGATGTACCCATTGACCTTGGGTACATGGAATTCTTATGTTTAGTAGCTTCCCTGATGCCGTAGGCTGATGGCGATCACTTAGCTTGCACTTGATGATCATCTTTTTTTCTTTAACATCTTTCAGTTTAATTTGCTTTATTTATGATTAATAGGGAACATTGATGTCATCTGTTCCTTTCATTCTGGGCAAAGGTGCAAGAACCTCTTGAGCTCACTTATCTGTCATATGGAGCAAGCAATAACAGCACACTCATCTCATTATACGCTGGAACCAACAGCTCTTCCAAGATTTACTCAGTGAATAGCCTATTTCCCTGGCAGTCTCTCCTAAGACTCACCTATATGGTTTTTTTTAATATTTGTGGTTCTTCTTTTTTTTTTTTAAGCAGAACCTTCAATTTTTCTATTATTACAATTGTCACAGTTCCTGGATTTTCTATGGCAGTTCTGATTTATATATTTTTTAAATTAATTTTATTGGTACATTTTAGATATACATAATGATAACATTCATCATAAGGAATTTGTGCCTGTACATAATATATCTTGATTGTTTTTTTCCCAGTCCCCTCCCCTCCCTTCAACCCCTCTTCCCCTCCTTATTTACAAAAAATTTGTTTCCATTTTTCCTTCTATTCTATCTTTTCCTTTTGCCTTCTTTCCTTTCTCCCTCCCTCCTCCCTAGTTCCTTTTACCATTTGAACATTTTCCTCCTATTTTACAATACCTATTGTACATTTTGGTCCTTATTTACCCTTTCAGCTTCTCACACCAGAGAAACCATGCGATATTTGAACATGTGTGTCTGATTATTTTACTTAAGAATATAGTCTCAAGCTGCATCAATTTACCTAGAAATGTCTCAAGTTTATCCTTCATTATGACTGAGTAGTACTCCATTATATTAAAAAAAAAACCAGTACCTTCTTTACCCATTCATTGGTGATGGACATTTGGGCTGTTTCTAGGATTTAGCTGTTAACAAACTGCCACTATAAACATGAGTGTGCATATATCGCTGTGATATGATGCTTTTAATTCTTTCAGGAAGATACCAAGAAGGAAAATAGCTGGGTCGAATGGAACCTCTAGTTTCAGTTTTTTGAGGAATTTCCACACTGATTGCCACAGAGGTTGCACCAGTCTGCACCCTCATCAACAGTAGAAAAGGGTTCCTTTCCCCCCACAGCCCCACCAGCATTTGTTATTTGTTGATTTCTTGATAATAATCATTCTTTATGTAGTGAGATGGAATCTCAGTGTTGTTTTAATTTGCATCTCTCAAATTACCAGTGATGTCGAACATTTTTTCACATATTTATTTGCCATTTCTGCTTTGTCATCTGAAAAGTGTCTGTTCATTTCAGATGCCCATTTTTGGACTGGGTCTTTAAATTTGGGGGCATCTGATTTTTTTTGAGTTCTTTATCTATTCTAGGTGTTGGTCCTTTGTCTGAGGAACAGCTGGCAAAATTTTCTTTCCCACTCTGTGGGTTGTCTTCTTACTCTGTTGGTGATTTCTTTCGCTGTGCAAAAGCTTTTTAATAGGATGAGATCCCAGTTATTGATTCTTTGTAATAATTCCTGCGTGATTGGGGTTTTGTTCATAAAATCTTTGCCTATACCTATGTCTTCAAGAATTCTATCTATTCTATATTCCATCAGATTTAGTGGTTCTGTTTTAATATTTAGATCTTTCATCCATTTTGGTTTTAGCTTAGTGCATGGTGAACGATATGGGTCTAGCTGTAATCTTAGTTATATGGAAAGCCAGTTTTCCCAGGACCATTTATTAAAGAGGCTATCTTTCTTCCAGTGAGGGTGTTTGGCCCCTTTCTCAATGATAAGGTGGCTGAGTGTGTTTGGAGTAGTTTCTGCATCTTCTACTCTGTTCCACTGATCTTTGGGTCTTTTTTTTTTCCAATACCATGCTGTTTTTGTGACTGCAGCTTTGTAGTATAATTTCAAGTAAGGGATTAAGATGCCCCTTTCCTTGCCTTTGTTGCCCAGAATTGCTTTTGCTATTCTAGCTCCCTTCTGGTTCCAATGACAAACCAAGAGGCATCAAAAGACTTTTACATCGAAAACTACAGTACTCTGAAAAAGGAGACCAAAGAGGATTTCAGAAAATGGAAAGGTCCCTGCATCCCTGGGATGAATCCTACTTGGTCATGGTGTATAATCTTCTTGGTGATTTGCTGCATTCTGTTTACCAGTATCTTATTGAGAATTTTTACATCTATGTTCATTAAAGAAATTGGCCTGTAGTTCTCTTTTTTGGTTGGATCTTTCTCTGGTTTTGGTATCAGGGTAATGCTTGCTTCCAGGAATGAGTTTCGGAGTATTACTTCCCTTGCGATTTCATTGACGATTTCGAGAAATAGTGGCATCAGATCTTCTCTAAATTGCTTGCAGAATTCAGCGGTGAGTCCATCAGGACTTGGGCTTTTCATTGTTGGTAGGTTTTTAACTACATCTTCAATTCATTGACTGATACTGGGTTATTTAGGATCTTTATATCTTCTTAATTCAGCTTTGGTAATTTGTATGTATCTAGGAATCTGTCCATTCTTCTGTGTTTTCCATCTTATTAGAATAAAGATTCTCAAATTAGGTATTGTTGATCTTCTAAGTTTCTGCAGGATCCATTGTGATTTCACCCTTGTCATTCCTAATTACATGGATTTGAGTCTTTTCTTTCTTTTTTTGGTAAGATTGGCTAAGGATTTGTTAATTTTATTTAATCTTTCAAAGAACCAACCCTTCAATTCATTGATTCTTTATATTGTTTTCTTAGTTTCAAATGTATCTGCTCTGATCTTTATAATTTCCTCCCTCATATGAGCTTTGGGCTCGACTTGCTCTTCTTTTTCTAGAAGCTTGAGGTTCAACATCAGGTTATCTATTTGAGCTCATTCTATTTTTCTGATAGGGTATTTACTGCTATAAATTTCCCTCATAGGACTGCTTTTGTCGTATTCCATAAATTCCAGTATGTTGTACTGGTATTATCATTTAATGGTACAAACTCTCTGGTTTCTTTAATTTCATCTGTGACCAACTGGTTGTTCAGGAGGGTGTTATTTATTTATTATTTATTTATTTATTTATTTATTTTTTTTTTTTTTTGTGGTGCCGGGGATCGAACTCAAGGCCTTGTGCTTGCAAGGCAAGCACTCTAATCACTGAGCTAAATCCCCAGCCCCTGGAGGGTGTTATTTAATTTCTATATGTTTATGCAATTTTTGTGGTTTCTTTTGTGATCAATTTTCAATTCCATCACGTGATCATTTGATAATATGCATGGGATAATTTTAGTTTCTTTGCATTTACTTAAGCATGTTCTATGAGATAGTAGGTGGCCTATTTTGGAGAACATCCTGTGTGCAGCTGAGAAGAATGTGTATTGTGATGTTGTGGAGTGAAACACTCTGTAGACACCTACTAAGTCCATTTGTTCAAAAATTTGGTTCAGTTCTGATATTTCTTTGTGGATTTTTTTTTGTCTAGTTGATCTGTCTATTTGTGACAATTTGGTATTGAGGTCCTCCATTACAATTGTATTAGTGCTTATTTGGGTGTTATATTAACTTTGGTCTGTTAATATTTGTTTAATAGAGTTGGGTGCCCTGGTATTTGTTGCATTTATATGTATGATTATTATCTTTCCTCTTGGAGTGTTCCCTTAACAAGAATATATTGACCTTCTTTGTCTCTTTTGGTCATACTTGACTTGAAATCCACTTTGTCTGCAAGTAGAATAGCTACCCCTGCTTTTTTCCAGGTTCCTGTTGCATGGAATATTGTTTTCCATCCTTTGACTTTCAGTCTATGAGTTTCTTTTTGAGTTAAACATGTTTCTTATAAGCAGCGTATTGTTGGATCTTGTTTCTTGATCCATTCTGCCAATCTGCATTTTTTTTTGATTGGTGAGTGGAGACTATTTACATTGGTGGTTATAACTAAAATATATTTACTTATTGTTATGGTTTGTGCCTAGATGTTCCCTGAAAGCCTCGTGCTGTCATAGATGGGGCTTTCTCAGAGGTGGCTGAATCTAGAATGTGTGATGCTGGGATTAAGGGTGTGTGATTACTAAATCAGTCCACTGATTGGTTTGGCACCATCCTAATCCTGGCATCCTAAATAAGATATAAAGGACAGAAAGAAGCTGCTAAGGCCCCTTGCTTACCATGCCACCCTGCTTTGGATCTAGAAATTATGCACTGAAAGCTCTACAAACTGTGAGCTAAATAAACCTTTCCTCCCTTAACTTTGGGTGTCAGGTATTTTGTTTCAGCAACAAGAGAAAAGTAACCAAAACACTTATCCTTGTCATATTATTTTCCTCTTGTTGGGGTTCCCTTTCTTTCTCCTCTGTTTAATTATTTTCCTTGTCTGGTAGATTAATTCTGTTGGAGTTCATGGTGTTGTAGTCCTCATTATCTCTTTCTAGAATATCCCTCAGAATATTTCAAAGGGCTAGTTTGGTGGTCCTGAATCTCTTCAGGTGTTCTTTGTCATGAAAGTATCTTACTTCACCAGTTTTGGAAGACAGTTTTGCAGGGTACATCGATCTGGGTTGGAGGTTGTTTTCTTTTAGGGCTTGACATACTTTATTGCAAGCTCTCCTCAACTTGATGGTTTGTGTTGAGAAGTCTGCTGTGATTCTGAAGGGCTTTCCTTTATAGCTGATCTGTTTCTTTTCTCTGCCAGCTTTTAATATTCTGTTCTTGTGCTGAATTTCTGGAATTTTAACTATTATATGCCTTGGGGTAGATTTTTTTTTTTGATCATGGCTAATTGGAGTTCTACATAGATGATCACCTTTTTTAAAGCCCAGCATTTGTTGTGAAGAGAGTAGCTGTCTGCCTTTGCTGAAAAATCCTTCTAGTGACTTCCCACCTGTTACATGTGAAATTCAGAGGCCCAGTGGGATACTGCTGCCCCCTTGCTTTCCGTGCTCTGGCCTTCTTGAACCGGTCCTCTGGCTGGGCCAGCAGGCTTCTCACTGGGGACCATTTAGGATCATATCCCAGAGCTGTGTGCAGACAGGCTTGACACAGATCCTTGCTCATACCTGCCCTTCTCAGCTGGGCAGCTCCTGGGTTCCCTGACTGTGTTAGTGCCACTCTACTGAGATTAGATGCTTGAGAGCAATTCTCTCAGCTGCCATACTGTGTGTCTGTCCATCTATTATTGTCTGTTTCTACCACAGAGTGTAAGTCTCAGCAGAGCAGTGAGTTTGTCCTTTTTGTTCCCTGTGTCATCTTCATCACCCAAAATGACATCAGACATAGTGAGCATTCAGTAAACACAGTGTGGTGCTCGTGAGTGAATTTATAGTTTGATAACGTTCCTAACACTTGACTTTCCTGGAGGCAGCTGACTCCTACCTCGAGGACAGTTGCTGAAATTATCCTGAGAAGAGTGATGATTGTAACATTGACCGTGAAGATGCTTATGGTGTCAGAATCAACCTTTTTCTCTGCTTCTTATTTTTCCAGTTCAGGGTTCCTGTTTAGCTGCCTTTATGTTCATGTTCTAGGGGACCTCCAAGTAGGAAATTGACACTTGTATGAGAAGAAGTAAAAAAAGTTTGGAGGAAGCAAAGAGCCTTTTGAATGTGGCTTAGCATGTGATTCTGAGTGTTAGAATCTACTTGGATATGAGAAATAGAAAAAGAAATTCCAAGGAATTTGGAGTAAATGCTTCCTTGGAAACCTGGGTGCCTCACCTTCCCATTCTCATGCCACTTCTTAAGCGTGAAGTTGATTTCATTTATAGCTAATATTGAATTATATTATAAATCAGTTAATTTAAGGTTAATTTTTTTGAGCAACTACTATATGTATGAGTTGGGAACAGTGATGCAGCATGAAGCTGGAGAAGCAAGCTGTAGCCAAATCGCTTAGGTCTGTAAGTCTGACTAGAATTTAGGCTTGATCCTCTGCATACAGTGTCAAATCTTTGGAAAATTTTAACCAAGGAATGATACAGTCAGGTATATTTCTTTTTTAATAATAGGTTTGTTGAGATATGTTTTGTATGCTGTGTAATTCACTCCCCTGAAGTATACAACTCATTTTTAGAGTATTCATAAAGTTATGCAACTATCACTGCAGTCCAGTTTGGAACATTTTCATTACTTCCAAAAGAAGGCCTGTATTCATTAATCTAATAATCCATTGGATTATTTCCATTTTAATGCTGTTATGCATGGTGCTACTATGAATATTCATATATAAGTTTTTATGTGGGTGTATGTTTTCAGTTCTCTTTGTTATATACCAAGGGCTACACTTGCTGGCGCATATCGTAACTCTATGTTTAGCTGTTTGAGGACCTGCACAACTGTCACTTGCAATGGCTGCAGCATTTGACATGCTGAATAACACTGCAGAGCAAGTTTCCAGTTTCATCACACCTGTGGTACGTCTTTGTTATTACAGATATTCTAGTGAGGGTGAAGTAGTATCTCGTTGTAGTTGTGATTTGAAGTTCTCTAACGACTAATAATGTTGAACAACTTTTTATATGCTCATTGGCCACTTGTACATCATCCTTGAGTAATGTCTATTTAAATCTTTTGCCCATCTTCAATTAAGGTTGTCTTTTTACTACACAGTTCTGAAATGCTTTTAGTTTAGATGCAAATGTCTTATGACATATACGATTGGCAAATCTTTTCTCTCAGTGAGTTGTCTGGTCACTTTCTTTATAGTATTATTTGCCGCAAAAAAGTTTTTCAAATCTTGACGAAGCCCAATTTATTCACTTTTTCTCTTATAGGTTATATTTTTGGTGTCATATCCAAGAAGCCATTGCCTGATCCAAGCTCATTAACATTTACTCCTGTATTTTCTACTAGGTATTTCTAGTTTAGCTCTTATATGGAAGTCTTTTATCCATTCTGAGTTAATTTTTATATGTGGCATGAGATAAACCTCCAACATCATTTTTCCCCTGTAAATATCCACTTCTGGTGCCATTTGTTGGAGAAACTGTCCTTTCCGCATTGAATGGTCTTAGCTATATATTCACTCTAACTGCAGTGTGGAGAAGAGTTTAAAGGAGATTAAAAAGACATGAGGAGTGATTCACTTGACAAGTACTTATTTAGCTCTGATGTTGAATACTATTCTAGGCACTGGAACTATGGTCGTAAACAAGTCAGACAAAGCCCCTAACTCCACAGACCTTACATTCTGGTACTAAAGATGAGGGATGCAAACCCAACAGGAGAAAGAAAGAAAAGGAAATGAGGTAATTACAAATGTGAAAGAAAAACGCTGAGTGTTGTGCATTACAAGTTATATGGATATGGAATATGTAAAGCAGGAATTGCTTGTTTAATTTTTCCTGCAGTATCAAGGAATGTGTCGAGTTAGAAGCAAATTGGGTAGAGTGGAGGCACATAGTCTCTTCTGGGAAGAATGATGGCCTTAATTTCTACTCCCTAATGCTGCTGTCTTCAGTGAGCTTTCACATTAGGTTTATGTATCCATTTGCTGGCAGCCTTGCTGGAGAACGACAGACAGCTTTCCCTCATTGACCCATCCTACTCGTTTATCACATCGGGGTAGCTTAGGTAAAGGAGAGAAGGGGAAATGAGCGGGTTTGAGAGCGATCTGGCTGTAAAATGGAGAGGGATGTGCAATCAAGTATGAGCACTGAGAATGAGGAAGAAGGATCTAGGGATTCAGGATTGGGGCAGTAGTGATAACCCTGAATGCTGAACATGGACTAGGCTTTTTACTAAGTGCTGTCAACACATTATTTTGTGTGGATGCTCAAAAAAAAAATAATAATAATAACGAACCTACAAGGCAGACACCCCACCATCAGACAACACCAAGGGTTAGGGAGGTACTTCTGCTAGGCCGTGAAAGTAGGCAACTTGATTAATGAATGTTCTTTTTACTATTTTAATGAACTCCTTCTGCTTTGTTAGTTGTTTTCAAATAGTATCCAAAGAGTGAACGAAAAACATAAAATAGTTGTAATGAAATGCCGAATGAAGAAAATTTTGAGAGAAAAAACTAGGTGAAGTCGAACAGCTTTCCATTAAGCTCAGACTCCATATGATGAGTAACTGCTACCGTAGCTTTGCTTCCTGGTGAAGGACCAGGCCTGCCTTGCCTGCTCACTCGGCGCAGTGGACCCCGGTCTCATGGCACACGTTCCACATCCAGCTGCTCACAGGGCGGCAGATCCTGATGCACACAGGTGGATTTAAGAATTGAAGTAAAGCTCGCCCCTGGCATTTTAATTTCCTTCCTCTTACTCCATGATGTGTTTTTTATGATAGTGCTTAAAACTCCAGGCTTATAAGGAAAAGAAAACAATATTGTATGTAGGTACCTGGGGGCCCGATGGAGCAGATGTTGGCAGGCCTCTGACCATGCTGTTTGGCCTGTTCTAAAATTACACTGTGTGCACCCAGCACTTTCTGCTCTGGACGTTGGTTCTGGGTAGGCCATTGGGTTTTATTTGTGGGACACTGTGGAGTTTTTAGGGCAGGATACTAACATTAAGAAAGTTGGGTTGGGGTTACTTTTATCATACTATAGTAGGGAACTATATAAAAAACCGAGTGTTCGCATAAATCCCTTGAGTTGGAGCAAGTCTCAAATTATAAAATTAAGGAACATCTTACTTACCATCTGAGAGACTCAAGGTCAGGAAAAATTTAAGTGACTACATATATAAATATGATTTTTTAAATGTATTATTCAATTTTTTCTTTTTCCCCCTATATCCTGAGTCTCTTGGTTCTTCCTTACCTGTATATCATTTTTTGATTATGGCTGCTAGCTGGTATACAAAGAGCCTATTTGGTGTTACTCTGGAGCCCTTCTATTGTGTCTAGAGAAATACTGTTTCTTTTTTCTTGATGAAATGCTTAAGATAGGATTGTAAATAGAGGATGCTGAAAATAGAGGATGCTAAAGAGCCAGCAATATTGGTAGATTATTCTAGGAAAAATCTACCAAGAATACCCCCTGAGACAGAATGTGAATCTGGGAAAGGAAGCCAGAATTTTTTTAGCCAAGAATAACAAAGATTAAAATACCAGCAAATTGCTTTTTTTAATTGGGGAAAAGCTCAGGCTTACACATATGCACTGTTTCATTTAATGACAGCGAAGCTATCTGTTGAAACTGGCTTCTGGTGTTGATTAGAACTGGATAGATGGACAGACAGACAAAGCTCGTGAAAATGGTGGAAGAGTGAAAGGGCAGGGCCTCTGTCCATGAGTGGAAACATCCTGTGGGTGTGAGCACACCCAGTTCGTGTTCTGGGCATTTCAGGATTTCGGCAACCTTTTGTGCCTTGTTCTGCTTCTTTGAATTAGAATGTATGTGAAAACTTGTGGCTAGGTTTCTATGAACACTTCTCTCCCTGGACTTTTTCAGCTAAGCACTTTGATCCCACGAATTTGACTCTCTGCAGAGAAAGACTTCATGGCTGGACAATAGGCTTTCATTTTTAAACGTCTTCCCATTTCTTTTCTTCAAAAATAAAACAGCTCCCCAGAATCACAGCCCTGTGAAGCATTCATTCTCCTTCAGGACTGCACATTTGAATATTAGCTGATTCTCAGAGGAGAAGGAAAACCAGATTATTTGTTGCTTTGGTACAACTTTGAATGGGTTTTTCTAAAGGGACTGCAGCCTTCCTAGGTCCATGTGGATAGTTGGTGACAGAAACAGCTTAATCTGAAAAAATGAGTTGATGGGTAGATAGATGGACGGACGGATGGATGGATGGGATGGATGGACGGACGGATGGACAGGCCGATAGATGGATGGATAATTCCCAGCAACCATTTCCAGAACATTTGTTACTTGGCTCACTGAATTTCAATTGTTGTTGTTATGAGATGATGTGGAAGATCAGGTAGACTGAATCCCTTAACATCCATTCAACCTGTTCTATATCCCTCCCTGTACTATGGAATCTAGAAAGCTAAAAGTTGTATTTCTGGCATTGAGGGTTCTGGAAGTGATTAATTAGTCAGATTCACTTGCATAAGACTCAGACAGAACAGAATTAAATGGATAGAAAGGTGGTGTAGTCGCAACCTTGGTTTGCTGGCCGATTGGCAGGTGAGCTGTCCCCAGAGCCAGGTACCATTTGGGGTTTTCCTGGTGACCCAGTGGCCTGGTGCTTAGAGACAATGTGAGGACAGGGCTTGCCTGGTGGCCCAGTCCCCTGAGTGTGGCAGGAATTCCAGTTGACATGGCAGCTTGCTCTGTACTGGAGTTGAGGGTCCCTGGCATCGTCCTGGGTGCCCAGCTCAGGGGTATTTTTTCTGGTCCTTCCACTAGTTTTATAAGCTCCTAATTTCTGTATAAATTTACCTTTCAGTTGTGTATATCTGAGAATATATTTAAAACCGCTGAACTGTACACTTAAATGGCTGAGTTGTATCTTACTAGAGCTGTTTTTATTTTTTTCTGTTTTAAAAGTCACCCATTTCGGGCTGGGATTTAGCTCAGTGGTTACAGTGCTTGCCTGGCAAGCACAAGGTCCCGAGTTCGATCCCCGGCACCAAAAAAAAAAAAAAAAGTCACCCATTTCTTGGGCCAATCAGAGCTGGCACCTTTGCTCCCAATTCCAGATATAGACCTACCATGGTTTCTGTTATCTGTCCCTGATAAGCACATTCACATATGGGCATCTTTTCAAGAGCCAGAAGTTGTCCCATCTTTGTGAACAATGGGAAATGTCCTATGAGATTTTTTTCCTTTCCTTAGGACATCTGTGTCTCACATGCGGTAGGCTCTCCCTTTACACTGGAGGCACATTCTAGCATGTTTGCTGATAACAGTCTCAGTTTCCCAGTCCCTCTGGTGTGAATTCTCAGCATCCTTTCCATTTCTTTGCCTTCTGGGGCTCACTCTGCATTCCCCCAGATTAGTTCTCACTTCTTGATGATTGTTTCTTTTAAATCTAACTTCAGTCAGCATTTAGCAAACACTGCACTATGAGGCTCTGCTAAGAACTTTCCAACCTCTTCTTGTTAAATGCTCATAAAAGCCCTGTGGGGACAGGTTAAATATGTCCCCCGGCTGGACCTAGTGCTGGGACAGGGGCCGGAGGGTCCAAGCAATGGGTACCTTAAAAAACAAAACAGCTTTATTAAGATACAACTCAGCCATTTAGGTATACAATTCAGTGGTTTTTATATATTCACAGATATCTACAACCATCATGACAATCACATTCAGAATATTTTCATCACCTCAAAAAGAAGGTCATCACCAGGCCAGGCTTGGTGTGTGCTTATGATCCCAGCTACTCAAGAGGCTCAGGCAGGAGGATTCCGAGTTCAAGCTCAACCTGAGCAACTTAGGGAGACTCTGTCTCAAACTTTATTTTGTGTAACATATATTTCATAAGCGGTTGAATATATATTACCTCCGTGGTGAAGTGCTTATTTAGCATGAGCGAGGCGGCCCTGGATTCAACTCCTAGTACCATAAAAAACAAAAAACAAAAAAGATAAAGAAAAAGAAAGAAATCCTATGTACTTCCACAGTGCTAGCTCTAGGCTGCTACTTAGCTACTTTCTGTCTCTATTGATTTCCCTGTTTTGTTTATTCTATGTAAATAGAATCCTATAACATGATCTTTGTATCTGGGTTTTCTCACTTAGCATAGTGTTTCTGGGGCACACACCTATCTGTGCTTCCTTATTGATATGGCTGAATAATACTCTAGCGTAGCCGTGGCAAATCTATGGCACATGTGCCACAGCGGGATGTTTGTACCACTGAAAGTGCTAAGAGGTTTGCCATTACTGATCTAGCACATTTCACCAGTCCACTCATCCTGTGGGGAACAGTGGGTTGCTTCCACCATTTCTTGCCTGTGATGGATAATGCTTCTCCGAACACCTGTGAACAAGTTCTCATGTGGATCCACATTTGCGTTGCTTCTAGGTGCATGCCCAGGAGTGGGATTCCTGGCAGCAGAGCGTCCAAACTCTTTCCACAGCTGCTGCCCCTTTGCATTCCATCAAAGGGGGTCAGGTTCTGATGAGACTGCATCCCTGCCAGTGCTGGTTAGCATGTGACTTTTCGTTGCTGTGTGACAGATTGAGTTCTGTGATTCTGGTTGCAGCCCTGTGGCAGGCGTGCGGCAGCAACGCCCGTGGGGGTCATGCCTTGGGATCTCCTTACAGCAATGTTCTTTTCTCCAGAGTGGCTCCTAGCTCAATTTCCCTTTCCTCCTTAATGGTGCTAGCTAGTCTCTTTTGTTTCCAAGACATTTATCAACTGGTTGCACCCCTCAGAGGCTTACAAAGTGCTGTCTGGTCTTAAGGCTTCTCTGCCTGAGGCCTCAGGAGCTTCCCCATTTCTGCGGGGCTGTCTGCATTTTGATGGAGTTACAGCCACTCGTTACTGGCCTCAGTGTTGCTTGCCACTTTTCTCATTGTCAGGCTTTCTGACCAGTAAGATTGCTGTATTTTTGCACTCTGCACATGTCATGTGCCCTAACACATCTGAGTCTTCCTTCTTGCAGTTCTACTCTTTCACTAGACCCTTTCTGCCCAGGCCGGCTGGAAGGGATTCCCCCCATGCTCTTACAGGACTTACTATTAGTAGTGCACACTTGGCACTCGCTTATTCCTTTGTATTAGTTAATTATTTTTTGTCTGTACATACAAGAATGCATATAATATAGAAGAGTGGCAATAAAATAAATACTTCTTTCTCATTCTGGCCGAGAAATGATCGTTAAGGCCTGCTGAAAATTCTTGAGTGCCTAGATCACACCTCAGTTCTATCTCACAAGGCAGCTACTCTCATTAATTTTATCACTCACTGATTTTTCATAGTTTCTACCTGTGTGTGACTCATACACTTTCTGTATGGTGGAATTGTATTGCATCATCTTCTGTAATATAGCTGATTTCATTCGAGGTTGCTTGAACTTAATCCATGTTAATTTATGTAGCTGGAATGTATTCATCTCACTGCTACATCAAGTTCCATTATATGAATATTATCACAACTTATTTTATTATTCTCCTGTCAATAGACATTTGGCTTGTTGTCATATTGAGACTACTGTATACAATGTGGCTGCAAAAATAGTAAATGTCTTGGGCAAATATTTTTCTAGCATATAATACTTGGGGGTGGAGTTGCTTAGTAGTGAGGAAAGTCCATTTTCAACTTCAATAAATAATGCAAAATTATATCCTTAGGTGAATTTCCAGGAATTTGTGAAATTTTCTTTAGAGCTACATCCTTGCCAAGACCTGTATTTATTAAGTGTTTTAATTTTTACCAACCTTACAGTTTATGAAATGGTATCTTCTTATTCGAATTTTGTATTCTCCTACTTGCTAATGAAAGGATCTTCTTTATTGCTGGAAATGTGTTTTTGCCTCAGAGTCTCTGATTCTGTATTAATTTGGCCATTGTGGGTCTCCTAGTTCACTTTTACCTCTTTCATTTTTCTCCATTCTTTCACTTTGGGCTTTTCTGTATTCCTTTTAAACATCATTTATCAAATACTGTGTTTGTTTGTTGTTTTTAACTCCAAGAGGAGGGTCTGTGTAGGTAGAGAATTCTGTCCATTTCCACAGACTACGGTGATGTTCTTTGGAGTGGATAGAGAGATAAGAGGTGAGTTTGTCTGTAGTTGTGGTGCCAGGCACCCACCCAAGATGGCACCAGGATTCTTGCTGTCTGGTAGATACTGTCTGCATAATCCTGAGACTGAAGATGTGATGGAGTTTACCTATGTAATTGGTTCTGTTACATGGTACACTTGCCTTTGTGAAAGGGTGATTGCCTGAATGGGCCTGGCCTACCACACAAACCCTTTAAATCTGGGTTGAGGGAGCTGGGGAATGTAACTCAGTAGTAGAATTCATGCTTAGTATGTGCAAAATCCTGGGTATGCTCCCCAAGTACCACAAAATCAACCAACCAATTAGGGTTGAAAAAATGGAGCTTTTAAAGCTAAGTAGGATTTCATGAGCTTCGGCTTGTTTGAAAAAGGAAGCAGGCTCATAGCAAGGGATACAGATGCCCTATAGGAGCTGGAAATGGCACCAGATAACTTCCAGCGTGAAAATGGGGACCTCAGTCCTACAACTACAAGGAACTGAATTCTACCACATGATGTGGGCTTGGAAAAGGGTCCTGAGGTTCAGATGAGAACTCATCTTGGCCAATACCTTGATTTTAGCCTTGGGAAACTGAGGAGGAAACCCAGCCATGTTGGACCTGGACTTCTGACTTGTACTATATGTAAGGTCATTATAAATGGGTGCTGTTATAAACTGCTAAATTTGTAATAATTTGTAATGCAGACATAGAAAAGAAATACAGTCTTGTTGCATTTGAAAAGGCCCTATTTGAAAAGACAATATTCAGGCATTTCCAGAAGGTAATTGGAAGTATAAACACTTGGCATTTGGGAGATAGATCTAGCTTGGGAATAGATTTGCAGTGGCTGGCCCTAGAAAACTTTCTCTTAATTCTTCCAGTTTCCTTTAGCTGTTTGGCTTTCTACTTCCTGGCTACTGGGGTCACATGTCTAGGTAAATCATGCCGTAAGTTTCATCAGTTGACAGTGAGAGGGGATCAGAGGTTGGGGACAAGCCTGAGTGTCTAGGGTTGGGATAGCGATGGTTAACCATGATAAGATCTAAGATCTTTTTCGGACCCCTTGTTCAGTCTGCATTGCCAGGTGGAGGTGAACCAGGCCACCTCAGAGGAAGTCACCTCTGGTCACTTCCTGCTATGGGTATAAAATTGTCTGGTCAAGGCAGTCAGGCCACTAGGAATGGCTCCTAGACACATCTGGTTTGAACGTACTGGTGACTTCGCTCTGCCTTTGACTAGACGCTGTGAAGTAACGTGGTCCTTCAGCTGGCCTTAGCTGTGGACATTCTGACCCTTGCTTGCTGAGTGCTTTTCTGAGTTTATTCCTGGTACTTTGAGCTGTTGCTCAGCTAACTGCAGGATGTTGCTTCTAACACAGCTTTCTCTTTGCCTCTTCTGTTACTTCCTTCCCCCTGGTTTTGTTCCAGACATTCATATAAGAACAGTTGTTCATTACAATTTCAGTTCCTGCACTCTAAATTACTTTCTTGTTTCTGGTATCCAGCCATTGCCTCTCACATTGATGGCATTGCATCAAGAAGTAACTAGCCAGTGGGGGGATGGGTATAAATACACATGAGGTAAGACTAGCGAGGAATCGGACTGATTTCTTTTCTGGCTTATAGATCCATCTTGGGGCTTTAAAATCATATCGCCAAAGGGACCACAAAAGATCAGTCTGATAATCTTATGGCTAGATGTGCTATGTGTCAATACTCATAGCAGCACTCGTATATTGAAAACTCATTATGTCCAGCACTTATACTAAGAGTTACACGTTATTTACTTCGTTCATATGGCAGAACCATTTTTTTTTTCTGGTATAAAAACTGAAACTCAGGGGTTGGAGATTTAGCTCAAGTGGTAGAGTGCTTGCCTAGCAAGCACAAGGCCCTGAGTTCAATCCCCAGCACCAAAGGAAAAAAAAAAAAAAGCAAAAACTGAAACTCAGAAAGGAGGAATAACTTTACAAGCAAATATTCAAATTTAGCTGAACATATGTTACTCCTTATAGTAACATATATAGTCCTTAGTATATAGACAGACACACTAAGTAAAAGACTTAAGTTGAAGCATGTTGGGCTTGTTCATTTCAAATGCATCGGTGGTATTTGTCAGCTAAAGAGATCCTCTAATGAGAGATATTTAGTAAAGAGAATAATTCCCTACTTTGTATAAAGCAGGTCGTAATGTTTTATTGTGCAGAAGCTAGGGTACAATGTTGCTGAGAATGCGAAGCCACAGCAGGTGTCACTGTATCTTACTGCGTAAGACATGCAGAGATGAGGTTGGGAAGGAGCTGGAGTGTGAGCATTTTGGATCTCTGTTGCCGCTGCTTCGAAGCACCACCATCTTTATGGCTTAAAATAATATAGAGTTATTCTCTTACTGAAGACTCTGGGGAAGAATCTATTTCCTTGTGTTTTTCAACTTCTAGAGCATACTGAATTCTAAAGGATTGTTTTAAATCATGAATTCTTTGACTTGTGGCTCCTTTCTCCATCTTTAAAACGCATCTCTCTGGTTTCTGCTTCTCTCATCACATTGTCTTCTCTTCTGTAGTAAAATGCCTTTTGTGGACATTTGTGATTGCACGTAGAGCCCACCCTGGTAATCCCAGATAATCTCCCCATCTCAAGAGCCTTAATTTAATTAGAGCTACAAACTCCTTTTTTGGCATATAAGGTAACATTGACAGGCCAGGGATACGGGCATCGACATCTTTGGGGAACATTATTCAGTGCATCATGGCTGGCTTGAAAGAACTGAGTGATGCTCTCAGTTCCAAGGAGTCTGCAGGAAAAATATCTTGCAAAAGGGCAGAAATGCTAGGAGGGAGGCTCGGGAGGAAAACCAGTTGAGAGTCACTTCAAAGTGATGAGCAGGTTAAATGGACACATGTACCTGTACATTTCAGCTCCATTTTTCTTTGGTTTAATTTTCATTTTAGTGCCCTCTATCTTTATTATCACACCCCATCCCTCTCCAGCTAGGGTACACATATCGTGAATGGAGAGTTGGGTGAGCAGGGTCACAGAATACCTGGAACATCTTGGGGAGTAGAATTTTTGGCTCTCAGAGTACAGAATTAAATGCAAATATGGGGTGATAGAGGAGTCATCACACATGATAAATATTTAAACTTAACTCATATGACAAACTCTGAGAAGAATTGCTTACCACATTGGAACACTGCTGGAGGAAGTTCGGAGCTTCTCTGATGCTGTTTTGTGAAACAAAACATTACAAAATGCTGTAGATAACCAGAAAAGTGATTTTGGCAGCATTGCTACATACGTGTTCTTTTTTGTCAAGGTCAAAGGAGCCGCTGCATGGTAGAGGTATACTTGTAATTTTAAAAAGCAAATATTGCGGGCCTTTGGACAACATGATGACCCTCACATGCCTGTGAGAACCTGTGTTGGAGATGATTGGAAATGCTCATGGTTAAAGTCAGCCACTATCCAGAATAAACTTCCCCAGGGGAAATTTTTCAGACCCATGCCACAGACCAGTCATAAAACACTAACTATAAAGTGTCCTCCAGCCACAAAAACACATGGGATGTTTTTCTATATAATATTTCACATTAAATGTAATTGTAGATTAACTCTTATAGGGAAAATATTTGTTCAGGCCAGATATGCTTAAATCCTTTCATTTCCTCAAGTATGACAAAGCACTGGCAATATACTCTACTCTCCTTTGTAGTTTCCTACCCATTTGCCCCAGTTATGGATAGAACGTTAACTCCACAAGACCTACACACAGGAGACTCTTCCAGGTGGAAGTTTCATATGGACCAGAACCCTGGTTGTGGAACCGAGGCCTTGGGCACTGGTCCTGGCATTGTTCCTGAGCCAGGGGTGACTCAACCTTGCTCATCTCTGGGTTCTCATGGTCAGAAGGGCCACAAGGATCCGGTTATCCAGAAAGGTCCCTCCCTGTTCCCATCTTGCACAAACAGCTCGTCTTTCAAAAACCCACACACTGTATCTAAAAACCTGTTTCTCTAACCCTTATCAGGTGTCAAAATTCATAATAAATTTAGCAACATCTATCTTCTCAGTATGAATAAATTCAGAAGATACACATAATGAAGGGATGAACGTTTGGCAGTGGAACACAGCTGTGGTGCAAATAGGATCAGCCTATATCCTCTCTCCTGCTTTGTTTCCAGAGCCGTGGGTGTTCTAGTAGACATCCTCACTGTGTGCTGAGTGCTGGAGAAATTTGGAATCAGCATATGTGCACTTAGAAAAGTGTGTGCCTGAAATTGTGTGGTTAGTTCCCATGCAAGTTCTCCCATGCTGCTTTTATACTAAATTCTAAAATCCCTGTTTTTCAGAGTAGAAATGTAATTTCCTTCCAGGCCCTATCAGATGGCTATTCTTTCTGTTGGGGTCATAAAAACTTAGAGGGAGCCTTCGAGATGTCTTTCTATCAGTCTGTCTTTCTCTCTCCCTTCTTATGCAAGATTTCACTTGGTTTCCTGGATTACACTTACGCGACTATACCTTTACGTTGTTTTCCTGGGTTACCTTGTACTCTTCCTTAGTTTCCTTTTTTTGCTTTAGGACTACAGACAAAATGTACTATTGTCATAGTCACTTTTCTCTCATTGCTGAGACGAAATACCAGACACCCAAAGTTAGGGGAAGAAAGGTTTATTTGGCTCAAAGTTTGTAGAGGTTTCAGTCCACAGTCAGGTGGGTCCAGGCAGGGTGGCCTGGCAGATGAGCAGAAGGCAGCAAGGTAAGCAAGGGGACTAACCAGCTTCTGCCTGCATTTTATATTTTATCCAGGCTGCTAGGATTAGGGTGGCACTAAACCAATCAGTGGATCGATTTAGTAATCACACGCCCTTAATCCCAGCATCACACACTCTAGATCCAGCTACCTCTTACCACATGAGGCTTTGGGGGGACATCTAGACACAAACCATAACAGTTATTACCTTATAATACAGAATCCAGAAGACTTTCTCTGGTTTCTGATACTCTCCTTTTCTCCCTGCTCTCTGGCTCCTCTGTTCTCCAGAAAACTGGGGAGGTGCAGAATCTAACTAGACACACTGGATGTCTACAGCACAACCAGCAACAGTGGCAGGGGCATTTGTAAATTGTTTCAGTGAACCCTAATTTGTACCCTTCAATTTAGTACCCTTGACATTCCCATTTAACTGGGGTTTTCAAGAATCATTTGTCTAGTCTGTCACGCTTGGGAGTTTTACAGTCAGGATTCAGATCTGAGTTCAGATGATATCATTTATTCGAACTCTGTAGTGATACCTGCCTCTTTCTCTGGTTTTAATATTATTATTAGATAATAATAATAATAACATTCCCCTAGTAAGGGTTCAAGAAATCAGTCTGGCCCTACACCTGTTGGCTGTTTTGTTTGATTGCTCTTTTCCCTTTTCTTTTTGATGACGTGGCTAACGTGGAAGCCAGCTATGGGTGGTGATGAGACGGAAGCACTGCACAAGATGAGGCTGTCATCTGTTCTGGTTTTTCAGGGACCCTGGTCAGGAGGATAGTGCTGGGTGTGAATGGGAGACCATGAAAAGAAGCGGTTCCCTGGATAGAGAAATATGTGCAGTTGCTAAATTCCATTGGTTTTCCAAGTCTTTAATATGCTAATGTACATCCTGCCAGAATATAGTATACATCCACTCCTAAACTAATTTTGGTTCATAGTGCACTTAATTTATTAGAAAGCAAACATCAGGTGAAGGTAGGTTTATCTTCAGCACCATCAAAGTGACTTCAGCTTTGAAGAACAGAAGGGAACAAATAGAGGTTGGCAGGGTTCAGTGGTGTGAGGACTAGTGATTGTTGTACCATGTTCTCCTGCTTTTGTTTCTGTATTTAAAATGTAATAAATATGTGAACAAGAGCTCAGATGTTAGCTTCTGCCCTTTTAGGGGTTTATAGTCTCACATGGCAATATCTATCACACTCACCGGTAGTAATACAGTGCCGACTTCTCCTTATGGGCTGTGCTTCTTTATTTTGGTCTATATCCTTACTTTTTATAGTTTTTCATATTTAATAGACCCAACATGACTGCCATAAAGAAGGTGAGATGTAGAATCCCTACCCAATTTACTTGTTCTGGAAACGCTTACTACATAAAGTGGAGGTTGAGGAGTTCTTGGATTTTTATTCTGCTTAATTGTCTAAAGGAGGAAATTAAGTATTAAAACCATAAGAATTTAATGAGGTTCTTCTGCCTTCATTTATTCCCATCTTTTTTAAATACTTTTGAGGGTGTTTTTTGTTTAGGAGAAATGCTGTCCAGTCTTAAATTTTCACTTTCGTAGTTCATGGTCAGAAATAGTACTGGTATAAATGAATTATTTAAAGAAGCAATTTACTATGTGATTGTATTTTATTTAAAATATTTTAGGTTCAGTCCATCGTGTCCTTTGTAATGTATTTCAGCCTCTCTCTGAACCGAGTTGGGCTAACACACTAAGTAATAACAGAAATGTTTCAGTGTTCTATAAATCAACTGGCCAAGGGATAAAAATTTTGCATATTTTATATATGTAAACCCAGTTTAACCCAGGAAAGAACTAGCCTAAAGAATGTATGTAGATTAATGCTGTTTTTGCCCCACAGGTGTGACTAAACCTGGAAAGCACACACATTTGGAAGTTATTGAAAATTTATTGAAAATGTTATATAAAACTTTGACCCTCCATTTGTTCTTACCCAAAATGTAGAATTATAGTTGGCTAAAATTTTTGTTATACCTCACTGGTGTAATTTCCCTACAAGTAAGAAAATTGAGTGGCTAGGAGCTGAGAATAATAAGCAGCTGTACAGCAGTTTTACATGCCTTTATGCTGAAATATTGAAGATGGGATCCATGTGTCATTAAGTCATCATGGCCTAGTAAGGAACTAATCTGACTGGCAGCAGGTGTTCTGATTAACAGAGAACAGAGTTTATAGCCTAATACAGAGTGGCATGAAGGATTATGTTGTCCAAGAAACCATGCCAGACTTTTTTTGTTGCTAGGGGGCAATTCCCACCCTCATCTGTAAGAATAATAGATGCTTATTTGGTTTTTTTTTTGTTTTTGTTTTGTTTTGTTTTGTTTTTTTGTGTGCTGGGGATCGAACTCAGGGCCTTGTGCTTGCTAGGCAGGCACTCTAACCACTGAGCTAAATCCCCAGCCCAATAGATGGTTATTGTAGAATCTGAAAAAAAAAAAAAAAGGAAAAAGGAAATCAGAGTCACCAATGGTGTCACCACTCCTCAGATGACTGCTGTTACTTTCTTACCAGAACTTTTTGTTTGCATCTATTTATGTGGGCACCTGTATCCCCTTTTCAGTGTGCTCTGTTTGTATCCTGCATCACAAATGACTGAGAGTAGATTGGGAACCTTGGGCATCGTGCCTCCAGAGTTATTTTCTTCCCTCTAGGGACCTCTGCCTTTGTCTGTGTGTCGGTATGATAGTCATTTCTCATTTATTCTGTTCTTTGTATGTTGCCAGCCACCCCACACACTGGATTCTAGTAGTTTTTCAAAAGAAGATGTTATATAGGAGTTGAAAATATTGAATCATTTAATCTATTTTATATACAGGCCCACATTTTGAAAAATCAATCATGGTCCAAACACATATCTTGAGAATTTATCAGTTCCGTCTCCTTCCCTTAGAAAGAACTGCCCTGATGCTCGCAAACTGCTAAACACCCTCTGGAAACAAAACCGTCAATCACACGTGGTGTTCAGCACCCTTTGGTGTGGGCAGTACCTTTCTTTTGCCTAACTGCGTACCCGATGGCCCAGTATAGCCCCATTTCTTTTTGATTTCTCTTCATTGACAATGGGGAACAGCTGGTTACTTCTTTTGTAAAATTACCTTTTCCCAGTACACAACCAAGATCAATTGCCCTTCACCTTCCTCTTCATGTTAATTTCTCTTCCCTTGGCCTTCTCTTTTACTGCGAAAAGCTTGCTGTATATACCATGAACATAATGCCAGACGTGTAAGATGCATTAACAAACTGGACTGGACAAACTTCAGTAAGGGTTAATTGCTGTGTAGATAAAGCATCACCTTCCTTCCTAAATGCCTTCTCCCCATCCCCATCCCCATTTCTGTGCTGGTTAGCACTACTGGGAAAGGCCTGTGTGTCCAGCCGAGAATAGCAACCAGGCCCATTTCTGGGCCAGTGTTTGGAAAGGCTCTCTGACAGCACATGGGAGCCCTTAGCCCACAGCGGTTCCCATCATCAGTTCATGCCTGGAGGATGGCAGGACAGGAGGCAGTAGTAAACTAAACACAGAACACTGGGTAGCATGAGTTTGTCTCTTTTTGATTGATACCTACCATTCATAGCATTTTGCAGTTCACAGAGCATTTAGCGTCTTAGCAAGAAACTATTGTGTGCCCAGTGTGTGCCACCCAGTGGAAAAGCACTGGGGCTTCCAAGTTGCTTACAGCAACAGCTGCCCTCAAGGAGCTTGTAGCCTGCTAGCGAAGCAGAAGGTAACAGATGATCGGGAAGCACTGGGGTAAGGTTTCTAATAGAGGTGCAATCAAGGAGTGGTGGGGGCAGAACGGAACAAGGGATAGGTTGATCTGATGGAGAGGGGTATTGGAGTATTCATGAAGAGAGGATTCAGTTTGGGTGCTGGCACAACACGTAAAATATAATTACTTTAATCCCATTTCATTCTTTCATACTAAAGTGGGTACTGGTCTTCCATCTCAGAAGTCCTAGTGCAGGTGCTGGCTACCTAGAGTGATGGATGTCAAGGAAAAAATGATTTTAAATGTAGCTGAAGAGTTAGGGGCCGTATCTTAGATTGCACTGATGAAGAAGTAGGAGTTGCAAGTTTTTAGGTAGGGAGTAACTGACAGCAGAGGGAGAAGAATGGGAGGAAGGAGGGAGAGGGAGACAGGGTGCTTTTGCAGTATCCCAAGAGGGAAACGATGGCAGCAGGAGGAAAGGCTGGAGAGGTGTGGGATGAGCCGAGGAAGAGGTTTAGGAAGTAGGAGGTAGGATTGGCCAGACTTTGTCCCAAATGCATGTGGTAGGATAAGGCTGTGTCAGAATTAGCCTCATATTCCTAGGTGGGGATCGCATTTCCATTGACTCTGAGTGTGACGCGGGAGCCAGATGACTGTCAGAGGGGCCTGCGAGACATCAGGCCAGCAGGATTAGTTGGAGGCAGAATGGCAGGTGTGACCTGGGACCCACATCTACATAAAGAGTTAGCAAGCTTCTCCTACAAAGGGCCAGTTAACATGCTAGGCTTTGTGGTTTCTCTGCAGCTACACTCTGCTATCACTGCACAGGAGCAGGCAAAGATGACACATACTTGATGAGTTGGGCTGAGTTCCAATAAAACTTTATTTACAGTCATGGGCAGTGGGTTGGGTTGGACTGTAAGCTACTTTTTTGATTCTGCTCTAGATGCTTATCAGCAGATAGGCTATAGTCAATCCTGGGAGTGGATGAGAGAATGTACCTATCGAATATCCCTGAGCATAGATGAACTCCAGGGAACATCACCCAGCAATGTAGAATGAGACAAAGCACCGAAGAGAAATGAGGTAACTATCAACTGGGAGAAGACCAGAAACGGGGAGAGACGTTTCAGTGTTGGGTGTGTGTGTACTGAAGTCAACCGGTACAAAGCTCGCCTGTGTGTGGAGGCATGACGCCAGCACTGGCAGGATTATCTGCTAGGCAGGAAGGGAATTTAGTGGAGTAGTTTGAAGAGTGACTAGAAGGTAAGGAAGTGAAGACAGCAATTCTAGATCATGTTCCGTGCATGATATATCATTCAGAGCTTATAACATCCCCACAAGGGATTTTTATACCAGGTTTACAGCAGAAAAATGGACGCTTGCAAAGGTAAATTACTCAAGCCTGAGCTAAAATCCAAAGTCAGATGTTCACATCTTGTGTTTGTGTTGCTGTTATTGCTATTATTTTTTAGTATCCCCACCTGGACCCTAGGTGATTTCCTTGGAAGGCCTTATAGAGTCTCCGATGCCCTCCAGAGTAAATGACGGGCTGGGTTGAAGTTCCTGAGTCCTAAGGATGTCTCATAAGCAGAGCGACACTGAATACAAATTCCGGGACACAGGTGTGATATGTTACCACCTGCTTTATTTCATCGTGTTCTCCCTGCCTCCCCCACCCCTTTTCCTAGTAGTTGCTGAAGCTTAATCTTAGGAGGTTATAGGGCTCTGGAATTTTGTTACATCCCGTATTCTCATTCTGAGGTCTGCCACCGTGGTTGGGCATGTGAGCTCAGCCAGCAGTAAATGATAAAAATGTGTTGTAATAGGAGGAGGCAGGCAGGCAAGCAGGGGGAGTACAGAGGAGGAAGTAGGAAGGGATTTGTGGTGAAGGGTGGGAAGGGGCCTGGGCTTTAGGGGGGCCCACGAATGTGTCTGTGTACCCTAAACACTTCTGTTTTCAGCTGGCCTCTTTCTGCTAACAGCTTCTCAATTTACATATGTAAGAACTGCAGGCAGAATGACTGGAACCAAGGGCACATGCCACCTGGATCCTTGCCAGCTTTTATTTCAGGCTGACAACTTTTTGGATGTAATACAAGATTTATAGTTGTTTGTTTCTTTCTAATGAGGTGGCGAGATAAGTCTGTATCTGTTACAGCTGTTCAGCGCAGGATATTTGAATATTGATTTATTTTTTAAAAAAACAAAACATAAAACTTCCAGAGCCTAAAAATAGCATACATTATGGAGATGGAAGTTGGAATTATTCTAACTAAACTTCTTGTACCTTGTTGGTGAGTGCAGGAGGGAGGCATGCCTGAAACACACATGAGCATGTGGAGTTGCTGAATAAAGGCTCTTTCTTTTTTTCTCGGACTTCTGGCGCAGAAGAGTCACATCACGCATTTGAAGAAGCAGGGAGGTCTTTGGCGTTTCTCGCAGGTGTCTTCACGATTGAACTTCAGGCACAGAGCACAAATGCTAGTTCATCAGCCCTCTGCGGCACTTGGCAGCCCAGATCCCAAGTACAGGAGGAGCTGCCGTTTGTTCAGCAGCAGCTTTGGATGTGTGTCTCTGAGCCCCTTCTTTACCCTAAATGAAGCTTGGTGACCTTAGGCTCTTGTCTGTAGAGGAAATTCTTTTCCCTGGCATCAAATTATACTGCAACACAGTGTGGAGCAGAAAAGTTTAGAGTGGATCTTGTGTATTATGAATTGTTTGCTGTACAAATGAGTCCACAGAGAGACGAGAACAGCCTTGATATAGTATAAATGAAGGTTTTCTTCTTTATTTTTCTCAACCGAAATTTTTGAGCCTGTTCCACTACAAAATAAACTCCCCTTGGCTTGAAGAAGAACTGTAGAGATGGAAAATAGTGGGAAGACGGTAAATAAAATGTAACATAAATGGCAGGGCAAGCACTTACAGCTTGTTGTTACAGGGTTTGTGTGATGCATCCTATTTCATTTAGGGAGAAATAAACTTCACATTGATGAGGCTGGCAGATGATCCTGAATCAGGGGTGATTCCCAGAGTCTGGAAGGACAGAAACATAATTATGCCTTAAGGAGATTGGATATAGGCAGGAAATAACAAAATGAGATACAGCTTGGAAAATGCAGACTAATACAACTGGAGAAAAATAATGTAAAACACAGAACTCTAGTGAACAGAAGTAATGTGTGCCAAAATGCCGCAGAAGAGCATTTGGAAGTATACGTTGAAGGTTAGCGCACTGACCCCTGGGCTACCTACATTGCTCATCCTCCATAGAAAAAGAGATGATTAATTTCGCAGAAGGATGGTCAGCAATGTTTATTTTATTTTCCACAATTTTGCCGTTTAAGCGATAAAGAGATTGTAAGCCAGTCTTTGGCAGAAATTAACATAACAGTAGGGAGGAAGGGAATGTAGCAGTAGGGATGGTGGAGATCTGAATTGGGCCAGTCGCTACAGTGTGGTCTAACAGATGGATCTAAATGTAGAAAGCGATGCTGACAGGCTGAAAACCTAAAGAGGCCGAGGAGAAGTTGAAGGCAATTCCACTGTGGTGCCTTGGGGAGTGGGTGGTCACTGTCACTATTCATGAGTTGTATTACAAGTGGAAATTCAAATTAAGATCAACTCTATATTGGTTGAGTTTCGGGGGCTCAAGGGATATTCAGCTGCAGTACGGCATGTGAATGGATGTTAGTGTTCAACTGGGTTAGTCTGCAGGCTAATTTGATGTGTAAGTAACTATGTTGCATAGACCTTTAGCATTTTTATTCCAAAAGGCTGAAAAATGTGGGAATCTCATATTCTTTGGCCAAACAATGAAAATCAATTATTTCAGCATTCTTTTTTTTTTTAAAAGAAATAAGACCATGTTTGTCCATCTTTCTTAAATACAGCTATAGTATGTGATGCTATTTAACCAGCTATTTCAAAACACATTTAGCTTTTAAGAACTATACAAGACAATAAGTACTTTTAGTAAAGCTATGAGTTCTCAAATTTATTTTTCTTGTTTGATTGTTTTTGGTTTTCTCTGTGTGTGTATGCAGTGCTGGGTTAAATCCAGGGCCTCACACATGCTGGCCAAGCACCCTGCAGCTGAGCTACACCCCCAACCAGTCACATTTAATTTTGTAGAAAAGATCTTCATCTAAAACTGTTCTTAAATCATCAGGGTTGGGGATTTAGCTCAAGTGGTCGAGTGCTTACCTAGCAACAAGGCCCTGAGTTTGATCCCCAGCATACCCCCACCCCCAAAATCATCAACCAGTTCTCAAAACATGGACATTTTGGTGACCGCTGGATATAAGTCTAATATTCTAAGGATGCTGATGATGTATGAGATTGAAATGAGATTGTTCTTTAGTTTCTGAAGACATTGGACTCTATTATTTTCCTGGCTGGTAATTAGCAAAAATCAGTGTGATACCCAGACTAGAAGTATTCCCCAAGTAGCTGACACATGTACTCAAGCCATATTGTAGTTAAATTTAAAACCTTAGAAAGTT
The DNA here is from genome assembly GCA_004026905.1 of Hystrix cristata. Lineage (NCBI taxonomy): Eukaryota > Metazoa > Chordata > Mammalia > Rodentia > Hystricidae > Hystrix > Hystrix cristata. Next base: position 46,135 of record PVJO010011131.1, read on the forward strand.
GCATTATTGGTCTTCAGTTAAAATGTAACCTTTAAAAAAAATTAGGCTTTGACATTGTGGCATGCGGGGAAAGGTGCTAGGCCCAGAAATTGGAAGAAGTTAGTTCTGGGGCTGGATCTGTCCCCTGGGGATGTGTGAGTTTGAAAAGGCCCCTGAGGCATCAGAGTCTGATTCCACAATGCCCGAGGACAGATTCCAGGCCTTCTTCTTCTGGTCTCCTCATCATAGACTCTCAGGAGGCAGCAGTGGTTATATTAGGTTGCAGAAATCCTAGCAACTTCCTCGCAGGTATTTGTAAGAATCAAATGCCTCAATGTCCATGCACATGAGATGTAGGAGATGATGTACATATGCAAAATGTATTGTTAGTGTTGGCAAAAGCCATTTTCTAGCACAGACAGTCTTGTGTCTGTTTTATCAAAAGACAGTATTATGACAAGTTAGGGGCTGATTAAAGGCTGAGGCTCTGTGCTTTTCAAAATGTTTTGTGCTTCCTCCTAACCATCTTTTAGGGTTTAGACCTAAAATATTCCCTGGAAATTCGTGTGTTCAGAGGTGGGGCTTTGGGAGGGTGAAACCTGATCCAATATGACTGATGTCCTTATAAAAAAAGGATATTTGGGCACAGGTAGGCACACAGGGAAAATGCCATATGAAGACAATGGCAGAGGTCAGGGTGATGGGTATGGCAAGAAACACAAAAGGCTACCCATAAACCACCAGGAGTGAGGAAAGAGCTCCAAAATAAGATGCTCCCTTGCAGCCTGGAAAGGAACCCATCTTGCCAACATTTTGATCTACAACTTCCAGGGTGCAGAAGTGAGAGACAATAAAGTTTCATTGTTTAAGCCACCCAGTTTTATGGTGCTTTGTTACAGAAGCCTTAGGAAACCAATAGAAGGGCAATAGTACCATGAAGGGGAATTCTAGTAGAGTGGTAGGTAGATGGTCCAGCCAAGGGAAGGAAGGAGATGCTGGGAACTATTCCTATTGTGGGTGGTCACAGAAATCTGGGAACGGAGCCGCACTTGTACACATGGAAATTACCAGTCACATTTTTCATTTGTAATGGTAGATGCTACATCAGGTTCTGGCATCTGTGGGACAGGAAAAGCTCAAAGAATATTAGACAGATGTGCCCTGGGGTGTTGAGCAGTACCACTGAAAGAACTCCACAGTGATCTGTTCTAAAGCTTTTAACAAGTTGATCAATTTCATCCACTTCACCTGTTGCCGAGTTTTTCTTAACCCTGGCAAGAATGCTAATTAGTTATGAAAACGTATATTGACGAATGAGGTGAAAACCCTCTGAGAAACGTGCATACTATCAGTTAACTGTTGATTTATTCACTGAAGGACTGTTTGCCGAAAGAGTGTTTCAAGTTATAAGGAAAGTATTTTGAAATGTTGTAGGATGTAGGTTAATCCTGTGACTACATCTATTACTTATGAAAGAAAAAGGACATACCACCATTTGTTACAGTACGAAGACTTAATCATTAATTATCTATTATCAAGAGTCTGTTTTAGGAATTTTTTATAAACCCACACTTTCAAGCGTGCCTTGATCTTGTAACAGAGACTGAAGTCCACGTAGCCTGAGTGTAGCTGTCTTATACAGTTGTCCAGTTCTTTTTAGTTTCTTAGATTATACACCATATAAATACAGTAGACTTTCGTGAACTCTGATATTGCAGGTAGCATATTTTTTCTTCATTCACTTCTGTTTCTTCAGTAGTAAAATACACTCTGCTGCTTGCACTAGCTGTTGGGTGTGCCCACTCCTCACTTTCATGTGTGTTCATGTCACTGTTGTGAAGCAGAAGTTCCCAGTGCCCAGATGTGCAGGTTTGTGAGTCAGAGATGTTGCTGGAAAATGGGAAACTCTCCAAGGTTCTGTATGTTTCACTTAGCACATACCTTTCTCAGTCCTTCCGGAAGAACTAGGATGAAACAAGGGGAGAATTTCATCTTTATACACGTGGTTTCATAGTTTGAAATTATAACATTTCTATTTCATCATGTTAACAGGAAGTAATAATGGGGTAATCATTAGATTGGGAATCAAGATAGTGCCACTGATGTTACTTAACCTATGTCTTTGTTTGTGATACTATAAGAAATCTCAAACACCATTGTGGAGGACCAGGGGCTAGCTCTGTGCTAGGAGCATGAAGGAGAATTCACTGCAAGACATGTGGTGGAATTAAAGTGCATACATCTAGAGAGAAATACTTGAGTTTTTGGTCATTATCATTTAGATATAGGTTATATTTTCAGAGCAGAGGACCTTAGGCATATTTTCTGGGGATATAGCCCTATGCCTTGTTGATAACAAAAGGAAGATCAGCACCTTTGGAGAAAATCACGGTGTTTTATGGTTGCATTATTTGATCAAGTAGTAGATTGGGGGACTAGCTGTCCTGATTTGTCTTTGGAATGTGGGAGACAAGGCTGCCTGCTGGTGGTGTATCATCTGCCATCCACTTGTTTTCCTGAGGCTAACACAAAGGGCCACGTGCATTTCACTGCAAGCTGATCATAGTCAATAGGTGGGAGAGCCAGCCTAGAAGTCAGAGTAAACTTACAATTAGCTTATCTTTATAGCCTCTTTGGGTTCCAAAAACTGGACGTGGACATTTTATTTGGCATCATTTTCAGGATTATCTCATGAGGACCCTTGGACTATTTCTCTTGTTTGGTCTACATCCATTTATGCTCTGGACTATGTATTGGGACCAAACATGGGATTTTCATGGTGCTGGGATGTTTCCATGTATACACAAATCAGCCAAGATATAGCTGATACAAAGAAAGGATACTACTTAAGACATGAAATTAATGTTACAGAATGTAAGTTCTAGTATTAACTGCTAATGATAGTAAAATTCTGATTTCTTATTCTTTGCCTAAAAGTAAAATTATTCTTAAACAAGCAAACAAACACCTGAAGTTTTTGGAATATCCTCTAGTTCCATTACCTAGGAGTATAATTTTTTAAAATTTCTGGTACTAAAGGGGATATTTTGGTAAAAGAAAAAGAGTGTAACAGTGGATCTCCATGCTCTGACAGGACTCTAGGCAAAATGCTCGTGATCCTAAATCCTACGTCTGTGCTCTGTTGAATTTGCTTGTTTTGATTTTTAAAAGCATGCTCTGGTTGCTAGCTGGGACTAACTTTTCATACCTCTGCAGTGAGACTTTGTAAAGGTATTCTGCACCCAAGAGATCCACCATTGCAAATAATGCTTTTCAGAAAGGATTTAAAATTCAGGTAAATATAATTCATAGAAATAATTTTCCGGCAGAAGTTGACATTCTCAATGACATTCTTATTGTCATTTTCAACAAACTGATAACAAAACCAACCCGAGAGCACAAAGACCTCAAAGCAAAGACTCTAATGATAAAGAAGCGAGACTTGTTCATACCTTTCCAGCTCTCTGTAGGTCTTGGACAGGCGTGTAAAGCAGGATGAGTGGCAAGCCTGAGCATCTCACTGAGCACTGCATTTAACTTGGAGAATGAGAGAAGCCAATCTTGCACACAGACAAGTTTTACGGGGTGAATTAAATTAAAGAATTTGAACTTGAAAGGGTGTTTTGTTGGTCCTTTGGTGCATGAAATGGCCTTTTTGTAGGAAATATTTGCAGTCACTGTGTATACTATAGGTGTTTAGATATTTGTGAGATTGTGATATGGTTAGAGAAAAAATCAACTTAGATCAAATCTTTTATTTTTTCTGCTCATTCGATGTTTAGATACCGAAAGGGAACTTTACCAGCACTTATTTACAGGTGTTGTTTATGCCACCATACTTAACTTGTTGACTCAACAGCTAAAAATTTAACAGCTTTGGTTGAAGAATGGAGAAAAGGGTGTCACAGGCTGAACCACATATAAACAAGTCAGAGCAAAACTCAGTTTTTACAACCACAGTCAAAATCAGTGAGGAATAGCACATGAGTCTTTCTTAATTTTTACTTCAAATCTAATGATTGAATCTCCAACTTTTGGCCTGTGCGTTCAAAATACCCCTGTGCCTGACGTGTTTTAGATAGACTACATTTAGTTCCACTGTAGGGAGTTACAGAGTCCACTGAGGATCCTGTTCACGCTTTGCTGTGTTCCTGTTTCCTCTATAAGATGAGAGTCCCTCTTACTTGTGCTTCCTGATTTCACCCAAGAGTTTTTAAACTATTTTTTACTAAGGGATGGTGCGACTGTCTTTGAAAAGATTTAAAATAGCAGATTTGGGGTGTTTCATATACATACAAGAAAATTCAAGTAGGAATCAATACAAATTTATGTCCACCCCATCTATAACCCACTTACCCATTTGTAGCAGTAGGGATTAGAGTCTATTAGAACCCAGCTCTTGATCAGGCAGATGTGCCTGTATGTCTGTGCTCTAGGCTCATATATATTCATAAAGAGTACAGTTTGTGAGAAGGTCCATAGAAGAGTTCATTTTAAGGTTTGCATCTCTAAATTTTTATGGTCTCTCTATAAAAGAGTTTAGAAATATAAAGAAATTCAAGTCAGATTGTTTGGCAGCTGTAGCAAAGAGTATCATAAAAGTCCTTTCATTTATATGATTCTTTAGTGTCTTACACATACTTCATAAAGCTTGCAGAGCAATCTGTGCCCATCAGGCTACTTGTGAAGTGACCTTTATGGTCTTGCATGATTTGTGCTAGAACAAAAGTGACGACCCTTAAACATGGAGGAGAAATCAGCACATGCAAGATGCATTCCAAGTAGAAGGAACGCTACAAGTACTTTAGTATAGACTAGGTCTAAATATCTACTACAATTTCACTTTGTGCAATTTCAGCCTATCACCATCAATGTAGTCCAAAAATATTACTTAGAAAGTATCTGAAATAAACAATTACATTTTAAAATGTATGTTTTGATTAGCATGATTAAATCTCTCTCCACCCTGTCCAGAAAGTGAATTATCCCCTTATCCAAAGTATCCACAATATATATGCTATCCTCATGTTAGCTATTTAGTAGCCATCTCAGTTATTAGATCTACTGTTTCAGTATGGAAGTGCTTGGGTTTGATTATTAAATCAAATAATAACAATGCCAAAGCACAAGAATAATGATATTGGTGACTTAGATGTGCTAAAGAGAAGCTGTAATGTGCTTCTGTTTTTGTTGTTTCATGTTGTAGTTCTAGGGATTAAACCCAGCCGTGTAAAGTGCTTCCATTAAGTGAAAAAGTAAAGGTTCTCAATGGGAAAAAAAATCATGTGCTGAGGTTGTTAAGATCTATGGCAAGAGAGCATCTTCTATCTGTGAAACTATGGAGAAAGAAGAAGAAATTCATGCTAGTTTTGCTGTTGTACCTCAAACTATAAAAGTTACGCCCAGTGCATGAAAAAGTCTTAGTTATGATGTAAAAAGCATTAAATTTGTGTCTGTGTTTAGAGGGAAAGGTATACTATCTACAGGATCTGGTATTACCTGTGGTTTCCGGTATCCCCAGGGGTGTCTTGGATCATGTCTGCTATAGAGTTTAGGGTGAAGGATGAAATCAAAAAGCATTTGTGCTTTGTAGATACAATTTCATTCAATGTTACGAATCCTATAAAGTATGCCTCATCATTTCCATTTTATAGATGAAGACAAAGAGTAGTAGTTTCCCAAAGACATGCCAGTCTACTGATTAAAATACAGTAATGTTGAATTGCCCAAGAAACAAAATTAGCAAACTTGACTTTTCATTAAGCTGACATTTTTAGGTGTCTTTTTCAGATATCTTCCTCTGAGTATGTAAATTAGTTTTTTGTTGCAAAGAGATTCATTGGATTTTGAAAAACCAATTCAGCTAATCATTCAGAAAACCAACAAGGATTCACTCTACTGAGAGATCTAGACAGTTCATTCTGATTTGGGAATCATAATACGGTTTTAATTTTAATTTGAAAAAAATGACTGAGTAGAGGTACATTCGTATAACTATATTTGTTTAGTTCTATGTTTTCAAAACAGTATTTACAGATAGTAGTGAACATTATGAATGGGCTAAAATAGTCTGAATTAAGGAAATTTCACTCTGGGTAGAAAAAGTATTTTCTGATTAAAGAATGATAAGACTTTTTTTCCCTACATAATTTCATGTTGAAGATATTTCATCAAACTGGTCAGAATTCTGCCAAACTGTTTTGAATGTTCCTTAGAACTGTTTTGAGTGACCTGATTTTTCTCCTCACGGCACATCTGAAGTTTCTTAAGCTTTCTGGAACTTTTTTTTCCCCTATTTTAAATGTTATATAAACTCTTTGGTTCTACCATTGAATGAAATGTTATGACATTTAAGGGAAAAAATCCTATAAGCATTAATCAATGTAAGATATTTGTTGCTTTTTCATTCGACCCCATCCAGCTTTCATCCCAGCGTGCACCATACTGGGGGCACTGGCCGCGTGTTTAATTGTTTAGTGGAGAACGTGGTTTGATGTCTTTCTTGTGCTTTCAGTACTGGCAAATTAATCAAAAGAAGTTACTGCTCTGCTGGGCATTAGCATGGGTTTAGAAGTTTCTGCTTCAGGGCCTGTTCATCAACTAAAATGCTTTTAAGCTGGGGGTAGAGTGTAAACAGTGTGGCTGCGGCCGCTTTGAGGTGAGCCATTACTTGTGACCCGCTTACATTTGGGAAGGGGCCTGTTTGTATTAGCAGTTACTCTGGCTTGGGTTATAGAGTTCCCAAATGGTTTTCTCCTTTTTATTTTAATGTTTTTAGTATTTGTGAAGAGCCACGTCCACCATTATACCACATATACATACCATGGACATTTCAATAGCAATACACACAGGTTAAAATAAATGAAGATTTTTCCAAACTTTATAAGTTAAAATACTTACAGTAAACAACCGATGCTTGTCATTAGAAGACAGCAAAAGTTATAACACCACTTGAGATATCAGTTAGCAGAGTAGTTTTTATCCGTATGACATTGTGGCTCCTTAGGATTCTGTCTTTTGCTAGATAAGAGTGGACTTTCATTACTGTTGGCACCATTTGTCCCAACTATCATAGTGCCAGGCACTATGATACTAAAGGACACAGGATTTAGTCCTGGAGGATTTCGTCCTGGAGGAAGATGGGTGTGTAAACCCGTCTTCAAGGTGTGAGGATTCTGACTGATAGGATCCCGAGACGGCTTTGGGAAATTACAGGACGATGCGATTAGGCCTGCGAGGTGAAGGAGAGCTCAGGATGAGGAGAATTATCCCAGTATGAAGGTGGCATCAGGAGTCGTCTTCAAAATTGAGTAGACATTCACTGAGGGGAGACCAGAAGCTGGAGAGTGGGAAGTGGAGATTTTATCAGGAGAAAAAGCCAGCAGCAGGAATGTGGGTGGGTGAGTGATGCAGGCAAAGGTTTTAACTGTCTCCATGCAGGTGTCATCCCAGAGGGGCCACGCAGGACAGAAGAGAGCCGCACTGGGCAGGGCATGGTCGGAGACCTTTCCCTGGACTCTCCTAAGCTCACAGTGTTCCTGCAGGGCTCCCCTGCGGGATTCAGAAGCAGGGCAGGGGACAGTTTGCCTTATGAGTAGATCAGAAGGCGGCGTAGACAAAGGAGCGAAAGGTAGCAAACTCGCTATTGTTCATCCAAACGTTTTTTACAAACAGAGAGGAACCTTAAATGAGACATTCTGGTCCTTAGAGAATGAGTGAGTTGTAAGTTAACTGTCATGTTGTCTCCTTTGTTTCTGATCACTCACATGTAAATGTACTTTAAAAATAATTATTGGCGGGGTTGAGGATTTAGTTCAAGTGGTAGAGCACTTGCCTAGCAGGCACAGGACCCTAAATTCGATCCCCAGCACCCAAGAATAATAATAATGATGATAATTATTGGCATCTGGACCATCTCCTACTTCTACCAAGTTCATTTGTACAAATAGTCTGATCGCATCATTTATTGACTTATCTGTAGCCCTATAAAGTCACAATCAGGTGACCTCAATGGAGTCCTCTCTGCAGCGTTGATGGTGGAATTCCTGCTGGTGTCAGACAGTGCTTTACGACCCAAACATAGTGGCCTCCATTTCTCAAAGGGCTGCTATCTGGGACAGTCACTAGACTTTTCTTGAAACCCAGTGGGTAACATTCTAGCTGAACACAGATGCTCCTTGAATTACCATGGGTTGCATCCCAATAAACCCAGAGTACGCTGAAAATGTCCTAAGTGAAAATTGCTTTCAATACACTGCCTGCAGAGCACCATTTCCCAGCCTAGTCTACACCTTCAACATTCTCAGAACACTTCTGTTAGCCCATAGTCGGGTAAAATCTTCTAACACAGAGCCTGTTTCACAAGCAAGTGTTGAATAATAGCATGTGATTTACTGAATACTGTGCTGAAATTGAAAAGCAGAATGGTTTTAGGGTTATGCTTTCTGCACCCTTGTGAAGTAAAAAAAAAACCCTTAAGTCCAGGACCCACACAGTCAGCCCCGTGACCATGAGGGTGAATTCCACAAACTACTTGACACCTTATTGTAAAATAGGCTTGGTAGTAGATGATGTTGCCCAGCTGTAGGCTAATTGGAATTATTCTGAACACGATTAAGGGAGGTGGGCTCAGGCGAGATGTTCAGCAGGCCACGTACAATAAAATGCATTTTCACCTTGTGATAGTATCAACTTAACAGGGTTTATCAGGACCTGTGGGGCATCTACAAAGCCATGTCTAGAGGTAAAGTTTCCCTCTGGTTCAGTGTCCCCTCTTCCTAGCTCTTGTCCATCTCAGTTCTCAGCCTTCATACCGGGCCCAAGCTCCACACCTAAGTCACCCAAACTGGTCTCCTGCCCTTGTTTCCTCTATGCTTTAAACTACTTTGCCCAACTCCCATTCCTGAGCTCAGGTGGTTCCAGCCTAGTGTCAGGAGCACCGTGTGGATATTACAATTCAATGGGACCTTTCTTACCACTCTGTGATACGCTTTTAGCAATGGGCGCATTCAGATGGTAGAGAGGAAGCCTCGGTACTCTGGGTTCCCTCCACTGGTGGCCTCATTCCTGTAGTGTTGACATCACAGTTATGTGGGCCCAGAAGGACTGAAACTCTCATGAAGAAAAATCCTCTTCTAGGGCTGGGGGTTTAGCTCAGTGGTAGAGCACTTGCCTAGCAAGCACAAGGCCCTGAGTTCGATCCCCAGCACCCCCCCAAAAAATCCTCTTCTGCTTGTGTATATGAAACTTCTATTTTGAAACAGTTGCTTGAGAGAAGAAATAGAATTCTCATTGGGATTATGTTGATCATTTGGTAAATTATTCCTGGTGACCACGTAACCATTTTTTTAAAATTTTATTTTAATGGTACATTTTAGATGTACATAGTTATAACATTCTTCATAGGGGATTTGTACCTGTACATGATATATCTTGTTGCTTCTTTTTTTCCCATTCTCCTCCCCTCACCCCCTCCTCCCTCCGTATTTACAAAGGCTTTGTTTCCATTTTTCCTTCCATTATTTCTCTTGTCCTCTGTTCCGTTCCTCCTCCCTTTTGTTCCCTTTCCCATTTGGACATTTTCTTCCCTTTCCCAATATAATACATTTTAGTCTTTATTTACACTTTCGGTTTCTCACACCAGAGAAACAATGTGGTATTTAAACATGTGTGTCCGATTTATTTCACTTAAGAGTATGGTCTCCAGATGCATCCATTTACCTGGGAATAGCTTATCATTCTTTATGGCAAAGTAGTACTCCATTGTATAAAAAAAACCCCACATTTTCTTTATCCATTCTGCTGTTGATGGGCATTTGGACTCTTTCCAAGATTTAGCTTTTACAACAGTGCTGCTATAAACATAAGTGTGCATATATCACTGCGATATGATGCTTTTAATTCTTTTGGGAAGATACCAAGAAGTGGAATAGCTGGGTCAAATGGAATCTCTAGTCCTAATTCACTGAGGAATCTCCACACTGATTTCCACAGTGGTTGCACCAGTCTACACTCCCACCAACAGCGGAGAAGGGTTCCTTTTTCTCCACAGCCCCTCCGGCATTTGTTACTGGCTGGTTTGTTGATAATAGCCATTCTTTGTGGAGTGTATGTAACCATTTTTAAAGCCTGATAATTTGTCATTATATGTGTTCAGGGTCTAAAGCTGAAGTGGTTTTTTTGATTGCATCACAAGGGCATTAATGACAAAGGCACCTGTGGCTCAGGGCTATTACCACTGTCTTCAGGGTACAAAGGCCCTGTTTCCCTGGAAAAATTTAGCTTACTGTGTAAATGTGATTTATTCGGTGGGTTTCCTGGTTCTCCTACAGTGTTCTATGTGGTTAGTTGAAAGTAACTGAGTTAACCTCCCACACCCTTGGCTTGTTTTGAATTCAACCTCATCAACAGATGTCTAGAAAAAATAGGTATGTGTATATACATTCAAAAATGCATCTATACTGTATATGTGAAACGGTTTTTATCATTACTCCCCAAGCAACACAGCATACCAACACTGTGGAGAATTATTATTGTACTAGGTATTGTAAGTCATCTGGAGGTGGTTTCAAATAGTCATCCCTGGATGTCCCTGGGGAACTGGTTTCAGGAGCCCTGATGCCACTGAGGGACAACTGTGTCTGTCCATGGTTAGTATACAAGGGTGCTTGTTTGTACATTCATCAGTGTTGTAGAATTGTAGCCTATTCAATCTTCACCACACTCTGTTCAAAGCATTCCCTTGACCCGAGGACCTTTCTGTGGGTTTTGGTCCCTCATCTCTACCATGCTATCAGAACTAGCTCAGAGAAAAGCATCTCTGATTTTTTTCTTTCCTCCTCCTCTGTCCTCGCCTCTGTCCAGCATGTCTTTGGCTGAGTTGTTTTTCCCAACAGCCTTCCGTTTCAACCCAGCTGGAGCGATTTATACATCAGTCCTGTCTCCCCAGTCAGAGCAGGAAATATTGCAGGGTGCCCAGGTCTATAGTTACCCAGAGGTTTTTGGGCCCATCCAAGGTTCCCTTTGCTATGCTGGGCCTTAAGCCCATTTCCTGCAAGAAGGGACAGTTGAGGCAGAGTGGAGCAGTGTCCTTGGGCGCCACTGTGGGGAGAAAGGCTGGCCTGCCAGCCACCGTGTGTCCATGAGTGCCTCGTGGAAGGTGGTAAATCTGGGAGGCTTAACCCACAAGCCGAGTGTGAACCTTGTGGGTGTGGGCCCACAGCTGGCCCTGGGCTCACCCGCACGTGTTTTTGAAGCCATTTCTAGCTGATGTCCGGCTCCCAGCTTGGTGCTGGTTCGTTTGAATGTTGGCCAGATGGTCTGGGCTGTGGTGCCTGGCTTCCTGCTCTCTGATGCACACAGCCTTTCTTTTCCTTCTACAGGCTTAGAACAATGCATGGCCGTAAATTTGGAGAATCTCTTTTCAGTGTGGTTCGTTGGCGTAAATACCGTCCAGTTCCAGCTTGGTGCTGGGGTTGAGGTGCACACTGAGGCTGTGTTGTGAGGACAGGACACAAGGTGCCAGCATCTGGGGGAAGCCAGAAGGAAGCGATCCTCTCTAGCTCTGTGACTTTGTTTACCAGGTTCTATTTTCGGTCCCTGGACCTGGCGATGACGTGTGAAGCAGGTGAGAGAGCCCCAGTTGTGTGAAGGGTACAAGCTTATTCTGGGTACTTGGAGTGTTTGCAAAAGACAAAAGCCACCTGCATCAAAGCTCAGGACAAGTTAACTCCCCAGAGCTAAGGAAAACTCCTTTTCCTTCCCTGACAGCATCTGGAAGACATAGAAATAGGCCGTTTCCTAATTACCGTTGAAGTGCATTAGGCCAACATTCCTGTGTATTTTTCTGTCCTTTATTCACTCAAGGACTTGAAAAGCAGTCACTTCCCATGCACAGCGTTTGGTCCATGGCCTCACCCGGCGGCAGCAGTAGGCGGTGCAGGTCCTGCCTGCTTCACTGAGCTCAGGCAGAAAGAACAGGCTGGCGCCCTTGCTGGCTGCCCTCTCTGCAGAAAGCAGTGGCCTTTTCTATGCCGCCAGCAAAGCTTCACCCTTTACACATTTCTAATGGGAAAGACCCATGTGATTTTTTTTAATGTTTGAGTTTTTGCTGATATGACTTAATGGGCTGCAGCTAGCTTCTTGGAAACAGGGCAAAACTGTCTTTCGGATAATGCTGAAAAGTCTTTTCCTTTGACAGACAATTATTAACGTCAATTTTAGAAGAACTTTAGTGAAAGATTTGTAGCTCCAAGCATGCCCCGTAACCGAGAGGTCCTGGAGACTTGTCTGCGGTGAGAAAACGGGCAGCAGGGCCTTAGCTCTTAAAGTCGTTCTGCTGGACATGAAGAACAAATTCAAATTTTAATGTCTTTACACCACATTAATAAAAAGTATTTCAGATGGAAAGTGCTTCTGTGTTCTTGTTTTTTGGTATTTTGGGTTTTTTTTTTAAATCTTTATTCAATTTTATTTACCAAGAATATGTATTGGTACATTGTATACATAGTGATCACATTCATTGTAGTTAATTTGTGCCTGTACATGATATATTTTGGTTTCCCCCCTTCTTCCCCACCCCTCCCTGCCACTCCCCCTCCCTTCCCTATTTACAGTAGCTTTATTTATTTACATTTTTACATTTTTCCCTTTTCCCTAGAATCTGTAAGTGTAAGTAGGGACAAAAAGGTATAATAGATACTATGTAAAAGAAAGATAATATTCAGTAGGGAGGAGAATCAGAAAGGGACGAGGGGGAGAAGAAGGAAAGCAGGGGTTTGGGGGTTTGTTTTATTTTGTTTTGTTTACAGTGCTGGGATCAAACTCATGGCCTCGTACACACCAGGAGGACATACGCACCTGGACTCATACACACCTGGCTGCTCTACCCCTCAGCCAGGTTCTGAGAGTTTTTAATACAGCAATGAGCAGATCATTCACAGTGTAAGAATAATTAGATTTTGCCAGGATTTTTGGCTAGCCAAAATGGTCATACATTGGAGTGGATAGTTCTGTTGTTACTTGTTTGTTTCCTAGGATTATTTTACATAGTCGGCTCTTTAGAAATTTGTTTCATATCATTTCTACCCATTTTCTTAGAGGAAAAGCTGGTTATGGACTTCCACTTGTACTAATTGCATTGTAATTGGCTTATTTGCTGTTTTTTTGTGTTGTTGTTAGTTATTTTCCCCCTCCTGTTCGTAGGTAATAATAAGAAGGAAAATTATTCCAGTATTTGAATGGAAAAGAATCACTTACCCTGAGTGCTATTGGTGGGAGAGACAATGTGATGGTTACAGGGTTTTCGAATGCTTGCAGTTTATTCTAGTGAACAGCTGACATTGTTTTAGGGCATGGGAACAGATTGAGCTAATTGTACTATTCCAGTCTTTCAAGAAAACTATGATATTACTGCACTTCAAACTCCAGATGCAAGCTATTTCCCTGTTAGCTCCCAGGTCTAGCCAAGGACGAAGCTATTGAAGGAGAAGAGGGTCGATGAGTTCTTTTCCATCCCTAATAAAACTCTGCTACAAACCTACCTGTGTACTATTTTCTTCATGCTGTATATCAGAACTGGTCCCATTATTGCTGCAATCTAGTTGACACATGCACGATTATCAGTGGTCACTGTATGCAAAGGACTTTGTTGGATGTATGGGCAATTAAAAAAATGATATCTTGGTGGTGCGTGCCTGTAATCCCAGAATCTCCGGAAGGCTGAGGCAGGAGGAGTGTAGGTTTGAGCAGAGCCTCAGCAATTTAGTGACTTAGCGAAACTGTGTCTCAAGGTAAAAAAGAGTGGGGATATAGTTTGGTGTGAAGGCCTAGGTTTAACACCCAGGACTAAACACTGTATGATTTATTCTGTAAGAACTCACAATCTTGGTTGCATTTATTTGTATTCAATATGTGAGAATATTGAGTGTCTCTTATTCAGAATACTGATACCAGAAGTGTTTTAAATTCGGGTTTTTTTTTTTTTTCAGATTTGGGGATATTTTAATATGCATGAGGAGATACGTTTCAGATAGGACCCAAGTCTAAGCAAGTAGCTCGTTTGTTTCATGTATACCTTATATACATAGCCTAAAGGTAATTTTATACAATGTTTTTAATAATTTGTGCATGAAACAATGTTTCATACATGCAGGTTTTTGCTTGTGCCATCTTGTTGGGACTCCAAAAATTTCAGATGTTGGTTTCAGATTTTTTTAACTACAGATGCTCAATTTGTAGATTAAATATGTTATGCAACAGAACAGTTTGGTATGTGAAGAAATTCTATATAAAATTATACTTGGAAATAATCTGCTACAGGATTTCAAGGGAAAAAAATAATTCAAACAGGGACACGTGAGCCCAGACGTCCTTTCTTCCCAGTTCTCATCCATCTCCATCCTGAAGACCTTGAGAGGAACTTAGGAGGGAAGGACATTCCTAGCCAGGACTGGCCCGGAGCCTGGAGAGGTCCAAAACACAGAGGGCACCAGTGGTGCTTGGGAATAGCATGCAAAGATGCTTGATCCAGGAGTCAAGTAGAAATCTAGGTACTTTTTCCTACCTTTCAAAATGCTTTCTCACCTTTAGCATTTGTTCAGTCTTCACAAATATCTTGGGACATGGCTGGTAGTGCTGATGTCCCCATATTGCAAGTAGAAAACTGAGAATTGGGGAGAAGATAACTTTTCTGGGTTCTTAGAGTGTGGGGAGCAGCAGGTCTCCTGGCAGTGTTCTGTGCCCCTCAGCTGGGGCCCGGGTGCTCAGCATGACTGGAAAAGCTTCCAGATGTGTATTTCCATAGAAGCCAGGAGTGTGTGAGCATGGTAGGATGCACAGACCGTGGCACGGGATGGGTGTGTTTAGATCCTGTCTTGTCCCCTCAATGGTCTGTGACTTTGGACGCACTCTGTCAGCCTTTCTGAGCTGCATTTTCTCACCTAAGAAATGAAGACAGTAATAACACCCACACTGCAGAGTTG
>PVJO010011132.1:0-61082 GCA_004026905.1 Hystrix cristata
TTTTTCTGGTCAGCTTGCTTCAGTCCCTGAAATGGTAAAGATCCTTTTAAATATCACTAAGTCTGAGATGAAACCCTAGGTATGCACTCATTGCTCACTTTGTTGTTTTATTATATTCCAAGTATAGATCAAAAATTTAAAACAATATATGCAACAGCTCTGTTAAGCTAATTTCCACCTCTCCCATACACCTAGTTGCTGATATTATCTGAAGAGAATCTAAGATAACCTATAATTGTCCCTCTCATTTATCTATACCATACAGTTGGAGGGATTTTCTTCATGATATCCAACTAGAATATAATATATGTAACAGTAGTGACTAGTCACTGTTACATCTCAGCATCTACAACAGTGTCCAGCACGTGAAAGCCACCAAAAATATTTGTTAAATATTTGCACTTACAAAAGAATGAAAGGAGAAAATTTAAATAAATCATATTACTTCATTATATAGAACACGTTGACCAGAGGGATGCCCCTGATATGTTTCTACAGACAGATGATTTTATTTTGAATATAAATTTCTTGGATCTTAGAGAATGAGGTGAAAGGATGTATACTAAACATTGGTTTATATCAATGGAGTTAAGTGGGGTAAATTGAGACTATTAATTTTTCCTTCGTTATACATATGATTAGTTATTAAAAGACGATTCTATTTTTATTTTATAAATAAAGAGAAATAAAGCTTTTTACTACCATGTTCATAACCTTATAAACCATCAGTTTGAGGACAAACTATAATGGAAGCATGAGGAATGAATTGAAGTGAAGTTTACTTTAGAAGTAAAAAGTGAGTTAATAACTATATAAAAACAGGAATCTGACAAAAGCTCATTTAATTTGGCCTAAATAACAAGTAGAATTAAAATGTCAATTATTCCCAGAAAGTAAAGGATTTTCATTTCTTAAGTTTTCATCCGTTGAGGTTGGACTATTTGTCAGAGTCTTTCAGTCTCTTTGTAATCAGCTCACAACCACACTGGACCAAATAGGATGAGAGAACTAAAGTTCATGACTGTAACATTATATGCTGTATTTTACTTAGCTTGTGGTAAGCCAAAATTGTACCCTGAATCTGCTTAGCTTCAATACATAATCTGTTCACACTGCTATCTTTATGTCAAATTAAATTCATTTTTCTTTAGTTAATGATAACTTGGGAAGAGGCCATATATTCTCCCAAGCCATATAACCTAGCTGTAGTTCATTTCCTATATAATGTTTTCACTAACCGCTTTTACTAGAGCATTCTTAATTCTGTCTTTCCCCTCTTGTGTAACTGTCATTCAAGACTGTCCACCCAGTTTATCACACAAGCAATAAACCTACATTAACTCATCTTTCTGACTCCACTTCATCAACTCCTGTGGAATTTATCTCCTTGCTGAATATGAAAATTACTTTATCTTTATTGCAGTATTTTTGATGTGGCCCTTAATTATAGCTTGGGTTCTTCTAAGAAATAGTTTTTGTTCTCTATAAATCTAGTCTCTTTTCTTTAAATTAATTCTCTGTAACAGAGTATCCCAAAATGCAGATATCACCATGAAGGAAGATGCTTTAAAATGAATGCTGAATTAATTATTTGATAAGGAACAAACTACCTTTCACAAATGATACCCAGCCTCTATTTTGTAGCCTCTTTACAGCCACTCCCCACTTTACCCACACTTTACTCTGGGAACCCTGAAATTCTTGGCTAGAGAACCAGTATGTGTGCCAGCTACTTCTACAAATTCCTTCCTTTGCTGCCAGTTCGTCCTAGCTAGAGTGCTCTTCTTCCCATGGCCCACTTCCCTCCTGGGCTTAGTGGTTAAATCCTCAGCTTTCAACGGTTAGACCAAATACTGCAACTCCTTAGTAGCATCTGTGATACCAACATTCCAGTCAGCATCGAGTGCCTTTACTAGGTTCTCCCAGAATGTTACGAGAAATTCCATTTGCGATCCAACAGCATGATGTTATAAACTCCCCAACCCACTTTGATAATCTTGAACTTGAAATGAGTACCTAGAATGGTGTGTTGCACTGAGAAGAAATTAGTCAGTGTTAATACAAATATCTAAAGAGTTTCTGTGCTCTGGAATAATGTAAAGGTGGTAAAACATGTAATTATTAAGGCATTTTGTAATGTTTAAGGTATTTTGTAAGGGGTCCTGTTCTTTCTGTACTTTGTCACCTTCCATTCTGTGAGTGTGCATCGCAGTTGCCCCTCTTGACAATCTGTGTGACAGACAGTTATTATAAGGTTAATTTCAAGTCACTCCTACATCCTTTTTTCTTCCATGATATTTACAATGAACAGTCATGAAATCTCATTTTGTGAATTTATTTCTACTTAGGAAAAAATCTGTATCTGCAATCTTCAACTAAAAATGTATTTTAGTGTCAGTAAAATAAAAACTTTTCCCAGTAACAGTTTAGTTCACACACACACACACAGAGATAAAGTTATATAAATGTAATAAAACTGTGTAATTGTAGTCAAATGCACACATACACATATACTAGAGGCACAACTGTTCAGGTTTCCCTGCCTCTTACCATCCAGCTTCAGGAAAGTTGGCCTCATGCTTTACAGAGATGCAAAGACATTTACCTTTTAATTCTTGTATCTTCTATTTGAATTAAAGCTATAAATTCTACTTTTGTGCTCATTGTTTGGCCATTTCAAGTAGAGTTGTGGAGATAACATTACTTTATAAATTTCTGTTAAGAATAGGTAGTACATTTCTCACATGTTTATCCACTTCATTTTAAAATTTTTCTTCCAAATTACTTGAACCAGGAAAAGATATTAATGAAAGATTATTACTATATAAAATCCTTTTAATAAGTGATAGAAGTCAAAAATTTGTGATCTCAAATGTTCCATACACATTCAAGAAGTATGGTCCATGTTTGGTCACTTTTAAAGGCAAAGATAAGGTTACAGAGAAATGAACCAAGGAGGAATTTTACCAGTGCTGTATATCAGTGTCTGGTATACATTGGCTGTCAGTGAAAATCTGTATAATTATTTTTGTTAAATGGTGTGTTGCTCAACATTGACTGATGGTTGGTACCCTATAATTCAGTGTCACAGCAGGCTGTCAACAACTGCAGAATACGAATAGCTATTCCTGGCCTTTATTTAGTACTTCCTCCACTCCCAATATTAGCAGTAAATCTGTCTCCAGATATTGACAAATGTCTGCCAATGAAAACTCCTATTCTAAATACCTTGATTGATTTATATTCATATCTTACTCACTTTATGATAGTCTAATGTAAGATTTTTAACACTTTAAGTCACTGAAACACATACAACATGTTGATTTTCCATACGATATGATGGATTTTATTGAATCAAATTTTTGCCATTGTTAAAGAAAGATGGCACCTCACAATAATATAGGAAGAAATCAAAACAATGCAAGAGAACATAGTAATACAGGAAAGCAGGTAATATAACATAGAAAAGAAATAAACTTTATCTTAAAGAACTCACATGATTCACTAACAATGTTTTTTGCTCAATATTTTGGTTGTGTAAAAAGGTTTAGAATCACAATATGACACTGTTTCCACCACCACACATTTTCCCACATTCTTTGTCTTCTATTTATAATGAAAAGAATAACAACAAGACTAATGTTTTCCAAACTCCTACTGTAGGTAATCTGTTGTATAATTTGTTTGCAACATGCTTGTTATTGTTTAGATCTAGAATGTTCCCCAAAGTCTCCGTGTACATAGAGAAAGGTGATTGGATCGTGGTGGGTACTAGAACAGGCTTGCTGTTCAGAAGTGGGGTCTCCTTGGAAGAGATGGATCAGTAGGACCATGAGATAGAAGGCTATATCTCCTTCCCCAGCCCCTCCCTTCTCACTCTGCTTCCTGGCTGCCATGACGTGAATAACTGTCCTCAGTCCACGTCCTCCTACCATCATGTTTATGCATGGAGCCCGCTGATCATGTACTGAAAATATGAGGGAAAATAAACTACTCCTCCTCTAAGTTGTGAGTGTTGGGCATTTTTTACTAGTAATGAGAAAATAAGACAATTTTTTTTTTCATTTAATGTCCATCAGAGCTGCAAAAGTGTAAGTATTGCCTGCATTTTATAAATTATCGAATAAATCATGTAATATCATAAATTTCATAAATGGAACTTATCTAACATTTGGAGATCTTTAGAACCACCCACTACACGTTTATCTAGCACATAATCATTGCCACTAGAATAGTTATATATATTCATTCCTTTATCAACTTTAGCCTGGAATATACAAAATGCCCACTAAGAGAATATCCTTATTTCTTTCAGAAGAGTTAGGCTTCCACCAAAGATTAATACAGTGTTGTGCATTCTGATTTCCTAACAATTCTTTTCGTATAAATGACAAAACATTAAAATTAATAAGATCCATTTCTATTAAAAGGCCGCTCTCCCCCAGTACTGCTGATTGAATCCAGGGCCTTTGCTCTGAGAACCTTCACATCCCATTTTGCTTTTTATTTCGAGACCAGGTCTGGCTAAGTCGCTAAGTTGCCACAGCTGGGCTCAAACTTGCGATCCTCCTGATCCCCCTGCTTCAGCCTGTGAGACTGCTGTGATTACAAACATGCTCCACCACCCCCAGCTCTGTTAAAAGATTTTTTAATGAATTCATTGAGCCACGAGTTCCCAGGCACAGAAATTCACCTCAGTGCCACAAGTGTTTCATAAAGCAGTGATTTGCATTTTATTTTACTTCACTCAGAAATACAAATGAGTGCTGCAAAAGTGATAGTAGTGAATACTGCTGACATCCGATGATGCTGGATTCATTTTCTTGAAAATGCCATTTCACATTCATTTGGAACTCAAATAAAACAGGCCTTAGAAAGGTCAGATTAGGGAGGATGCAATAACTCCTCTGTTAGTGGGAAACATGCTTCAGAATCACAGCTGTGATGCTGGAAGTAATTTTCAAAGAATCACTCCTCAGAATATTAAAAATACAGTCTAGTGGCTTAGACATAAAGGTGAAGAAAGATGGTGTTCTGATCCTTTCTGTTGGTATTGACTCCTTTCCTTTAATAAAAGCTGTTTGTCATGTTTTACCTGGTAATCTTATGAATAATTCAGTTGTTCGAAACCTGTCCATATATCAAGACATGAGTCCCTTTATTGCTTTTGTCTTTTCAGAGATGCCAAAAGAGTGGGCTAAAAGTCTTAGAATTTCACATGAATGTTATTGACATGAGCTATATTGAAAATTCTATTATGACATTAGTAATGCCCTATAATGGAAGGTAACTAGGTAAAGGTCTGGAGAAAATCAAACAAAAGCAACCACATACCCATAGCAAGTGTTGTTTAGACCGTAAAGGCCAATGCCGTGTTGTTTAGACCGTAAAGGCCAATGCCGAAGTGCCAGGGTTGGAATGTATGCTACATAAATCCTGTTTGAATACTGCCAGCCACTTTAAGGCTTCCAGTTCATTTAAGTGTGGAAAGACTTTAATGGTTGAAAACCCTTCTTTGACGATGTTTCCTTCTGATAGGAATAAGATGATGTTCTTTCTTTATTGCCGTTAGAGGAGACTCACAGAATTCCATGTGGCCTTTGAAGAGGATGGACTGCATATCTGAAAGCAGGAAGGTGAAGGGTGTCTTCCATCTCCTCAGTAGTACTTCTTTATTTTCAAATTGCACACGTTCTAAATTTATGCTCCTCTAAAAGGATTGGGGAGAAGTTATATTTCCTTGTCTCAAATGAACTAGATCTTGGAGTCCTTTACAACTCTAGAATTGTTTAAATCTCTGAACTTTGATACCTTTATTTTTCCAAAGCATAGTAACAGACTTCATGAATGGAATTGTAACTATCCTATACAGATAAAAAAGGGAATCATGAAGAAATAAATAACTTACAGCCAGATTTTTATACACAGCAATGGGAGAGTCAAGAAGATAACTCCACCTAAAGCCAAGAAAAAGCCATGCTCAGATAGGGAAAACCATCTTCTTTTATTTTTCTGTTTCATGTATTTTCATTTTTTTTTTCAAATTCTCCTAAAAATGACATCCTGGGGAAAGTCTCTGCCTCTTCTGTAGAACTGCATCAGCAACAGCACACCCTGCCCAAATGCAATGATAAACATCATAATTATTTTTAACTCCAGTAACATAGTAAACACAGAAAAAAGGATAAGATAAAATTGCACATTTTAATCTTCATATATCTCTTGTTATAACAAAAGACTTGTTTCTTTGCATGTTTTGAATAACAAACAATCCTTGATGAAATATTTCAAAGCAAAGAAGTCAATTCCTTTCTCTTGTTACCTACCCAGTGCTAAATAAGGGACACATCTCCGTGGTACAATCTGATGTCTCTTTATTTAGAAACCAAAACAATATTAAACATTTGTTTCCTGAATGTTAATGAAAACTTTTGAAATTGCTTGTGCAAAGAAATTGAACTTTCTTTCCTCCCCTAGTATTGCTCATAGGACAAAAAGTGTTGGTTTAATACAGTAAGTGAGTTCTGTCTTTGGCAAATAGTAACACAGTTCAGAAAACCAATTGTTTTTTTGTCTAGTAAAACTACCCTGATACCTTAGAGGCCTCCCATCACTCGGCAACTTGGAGATGATTAGATGTTTGGCACTTTGAGGCTCCTCCGTTACCCAGAGAGGGTAATTGGAATAACTAGATTTTTTTTCTTTATTGGAAAGCACATCAAATCTAAATTTAATAAAGCATTTTAATATGTCCAAACTATAAAAAATCAACTCTGACAAGTGCATTTCTTAATCTGAATTTTTTAATAGTAAGGAAACTTCCAAGGAATATTAAGTACCACAGCCCAGAAACTGTTTAGGAACTGCCAATACTCCTCAGTGGTAAAGATGTCTTGGACATAAGGTGTGTTTCAAAATGACAGATTAGACTAATATCCATTTAAAGGTAGACTGTTTTGTACTTTGCAGGGAAAAATGCATTTTACCCTGAGGAGAAAACAATATAGCTTTTCTTGTTTGAAGAAGTATCACACTTTTTTTCAGAACATCAGTTGAAAAAGCTGTTTTAAATGTAAGTCTCCTTTGATTTGTACAAGACTTGTCAGTTCTTTTTCCTTAGTAACTCGGCATTCAGTTCCTCTTATCCATCCTGGCGACAGCTGCCTTTGTTCAGGAGCTCATCATCGCCTTAAATTACCACAATAACACATATGTCTCTACTCCTGTCTGTTTATCCCTCCTTTCTTCCTTTCTCCCTCTCATACTAGTTTTACCATTCACCATGAATTAATATGCTAATGGATGAGAATATTATATCATGACTATTAAGTGCAGGCTAAAAGCAGAGTCTTTTGTAGCAAACCCTAGGTTTGGATTTGCCTTTCATTAAGGAAAAATACGGTCTACTAAGAGGTCTCAGACTTCCGCCTTTAGCCTTTCTCCCTTTGAGGAAGAGTCAGTTCAAATTGCTTAGTATCACGGATATTTCAAACAGCCATGTGTTATGCATTCTGATAAGCATTCCAATGTCCTGCCCCTACCCTTGACAATGCCTCCCAAAGAAGTAAGGAAAATAAATGTGTCCTAAAATGTCCCATCTATACCCTTTCTGAGTCACCTCTGACCAAGAACAGTTTCTGGAGGGACCCTTAGTATGGCTTCAGTTCTACTAGAACTAGAGTATTGAGGCTCTGTAAGCCTTAGTATTTGCACTGTAAAAGCATGGGGATGTGAGAGTAATATGAACTTCACCCTACTACTGTGTGGCACAAAAAATAATAGTGGGTGAGAGACGTTTATTACAGGCATATAGTCTCAATCATTGGTAAACACTATTAATATTAAATGAAAGTATTAAATGAACTCACAATGTCCTTAGATGCAAAGTAGAAATTAACTTTAAAGTAGAACCACTTCATGATTGTTCTGTAACTAAAAACATCACCAGTGCAAAGTTGAGGCCTGGATAAGAGGGAAAGTTAGTTCCTTGGACTCACAGCTACTTCCACCACCAGAAGAGTGCAATAAAGAGGAACAGCACAACACTCCTCAGGAGCAATTGCAACAGGGAGAACAAGCATTCACTGGCATGTGACTTAACCCTTCCCTACTTACAGTTATGCTGTTCTCGTGAGTTGAGGTAAGGCTTGTCACAGAGTTCAATTCCAGACCTGGCCAATAGCTCCAGTTACAAAAATGGAAGGAGGAAAGAATTTCAAACTGCTGTCAGTTCTGCCCTTAACAGAATTGGAGGAAAATGGATTCACCATCTCTCCCAATGTACAAATGCTTATCAGGGTAATTCACAGTACAGATTTTTTCAAAAATTTGATTAATCCAACTATGAAAGTACTTGCATTGACAAATCACGATTTTGGTATCTGGTCTAAGAACACTTTGAATAATTATAAATCATTATTTATTCTATTTTATAAACAATTATAGTACCATAATTTATCTTTAAGTCCATAACATTTTCAACATAATTTTTGTAAGATGTAAGACACGAGGGGTGTATGTGTGTGTGTTTGTGTGTGTGTGTGTGTGTTTTTTTTCCTATGGATATTTAACTTTGCATCGAACTACTTACTTTTGTCAACAATAAATCAATTGTTCATATTTTGAGGCATCTATTTTATATTTTGAATTATATTCGATTAATACATACGTCTGTCCCACCATCAGTACAACATGGATTTATTCACTAAAATTTAAATTTTGAAATCAGGTAGACTCATGCCTTCTACCCTTTTTTCAGAATTATTTTACTTTTCCTAGTACATTTTTCTTTCCTGCATGTTTATCTTTTCTATTTCTATTTAAAAAAAACACCTTTCAAGTATTTTGAGAGGGATTCTGTTAAACTTGTGTAACAAACTGGGGAGAATTAGAAATTCTATGGAATTTTCCAAAAGTTGTAAGGGATACAACTAACCATTTACTTAAAACTTGCTTGACTTTTTTTTTTACTAGTATTTTGGATTTTTCTACATGGAATTTATGTACATATTTTGTTCAATATACATTTAAGTACTTACTATTTTTACTGACTGTATATGATACTACATTTTAATTTGAGTATATACATCTTTTTGCTAGTAGAGAGAAACAATTTAATATATGTATATTTTTCATGGATCCTGTGATGCTATCAGTCTCATTCATTAATTCTAAGATTCTTTTTCTTGAAATATGAGGATTATCTGCACATATGATTATGTTATTTTCACACAGTTTTATTACTTCAAAATATGCAGAGTTTTCTGTCTTATTGCATTAGCATTATGAATGTAGGACAAAATGTAACAAGTGAGAGAAGGCATTTTTGGTGTTCATTTTGA
Source organism: Hystrix cristata (assembly GCA_004026905.1). Classification (NCBI taxonomy): domain Eukaryota; kingdom Metazoa; phylum Chordata; class Mammalia; order Rodentia; family Hystricidae; genus Hystrix; species Hystrix cristata. The sequence continues at coordinate 9,342 of PVJO010011132.1, forward strand.
CTGGAAAATATTGTTTCCGACAACTTAGCTCACATTAGTTATGGGATTTTTCATGTCGAGGAAGTTACCCTGTATTCCTGATTCAAAGGTAGATTTTTATGATGAATGTCCATATGATTGTGTCACATAATTTTTCTGAATCAACTGGTATAGTCATATGACTTTTCCTCTTTAATTTATTGTGTGTGGATTATAAAATTTTTTGAATGTTCAACTAGTCTTACACACTTGAAATAAATCACAGTCAATGTAGCGATTATTCCTCCTTTGCATTGTTAGATTCTATTTATTAATATTTTGTTAAAGAATTTTGCATCAATGAGATATATTTGTCAGCACTTTTTCTTTCCTTGGTAGTCTTTCTCTGGTTTTGATATTAGAGTAATGCTATCATAGAATGAGTGAGGAAATATTCATTCAACACTTATTTTATTGAAGAGTTTGTGGGGAAAAAATGGTAACATTTCTTCCATAAGTGTTTCCTGAATCAGATACATCCGTTTCATAGTTTTATGAATTAGTGATTAAAATTGTTTAATATATACAGTCCAGTTGAGATTTTATGATTCATCTCATGTGAGTATTTTTGGCCTATGTCTTTTATAAAACTGGTAATTTTCATATGATTTACAAAATTTATAAGGATTGAATTGAGTTTTTATCATTTCTTATGATTTCTTAATATCTATGATGGCTAATGAACACTTTCACTTCAAATAATATTTTGTATCTATTTTCCCTTTTTGTTGTTTTGCTAAGCTAACTGCTAATTAATCTTATCTTTATAAAGAATTAGCTATTGACTTCGCTGCCTCTGTTTTTCCAGTTTTCGATATTGATTTCTGCCTTAATTTTTAAATTACTTTTGCTTATGATAGGTCTATACTTAGTTGTTCTTCATTCCCAAGTTCCCTATTTTTTTGTTTTATAGCATTATATTTGTTTAATAAATTTAATTCATACTGTGAATTCCCCCCTGAATATGGCTTCTACTATAGACCACACAATTATTTTTTTCGTTTCATTTAGTTCAGAATTTTTTAAAAGCATTATTGGGAATTCATGGTTGTCATTTGCAGTATTTTGCTTAAATTTCACACATTTGGGCATTTATAACTTTCTCTCTGTTACTGATTTTTAGTTTAATTTCATGTGAGCTGAGATTATGACTAATTCCTCTGGTTTGTGAGATTATTTACTTGTTGTTTTGGTCAGCTTTTCTGTATTGAACAAAACATCTGACACCTGCAATTTAAAGGAGAAGTTTATTCAAGATTTCAGAGGGTTCATGTTAGGTTTAGCTGACTCCAAAGAAGGAAAATCATGGGGAGAGTCATAGTGGAGCAAAGCTGCTCAGTTCATGGCAGCTGGAAATCAACAAGACAGCTGTGCCCAAATGGAATAGGCTGGTGTCCAGAGATAGACCCTAAGCTCATGCCTCCATGACCCACCCAGACGCACACAGAATTGCACTTTACTAATCCCATGGGTAGCTCCAAAGCCCATCAAATTCACGATTAACATTAACTATCACACTCCACCCCTTGTTAACTTGACCATCAGCCACATTTCCTTAAACCATATTTACTGTCCAAATAAAGAAAATAGCATGTTTATAATTCCAGCCAACATAATACAATTACCCTGTGCACAATTAAAAATGCACTAATTCCTTGCCCAAAGTCATAACAGTTCCAGAATTGTTCAAAAATCTAAAGCAAAGTCTCCTCTGAGTATCAAAAAAAACTCTTGGCTTGGAATCTCTGTAAATTCAAAATAGCAAGTTATATATTTCTAATAAGCAATGGTATATATTAAACATTCCTATTCCAAAAAGGAGGAGAGAGGAATAGGACATAAAAGGTCCAAAGCAAGACCAAAACCCAAGAGGTCAAACATTAAGTCCTCTATCTCTATGTATGGTGTCAGAAGCGTATGTTGGTAATATGTGAGTGCCAGAGAGCATGAGAATTCCTTTATGGCATTATGAGATATAGCCCACACAGCCTCTCCTGGGCTGGCTCTACTTTTTGCTTGTGACATTCCTTGGCAGATGTTTCACATTCCTGGCATCTCCAAATTCCTAAGGTCTCCAATGCATCTTTTTCTTCATTCCACAGTTTTAAGCACCTTCTTCTCAGAAGGACATTGCTTGCCCTCCCAGACCTCCATCTGAAATCTTGGTGGAGGCCTCCATGATCCCACAACTCTTGTAAGTCAAAGTCTGCTGCCAGATTTATTAGTAGACAGTCCCCACTGGACCATGACTTCAGTGCCTACGAGTGCTCAGGTGACTAATTGCAATGATTTTTAGGGAATCTGGGCAGGCCTTCTGAAGCATGGAACCCTAGGGCTCTTCTTAAATGAAAGGATTGTAATTTTCACTTGAGTCTTATGATTCTTCAGATTCTCTCAAGGAATCTTTCTTCTTGTTTCAGTTCAAAGTACTTGATGTGGTTTTTTTGGTTTTTTTACTCAATTTTCTTTACCAAGAATGTGTATTGTACTTTGTATACATAGTGATCACATTCGTCATAGTTAATTTGTACCTGAACATGATATGTCTTGGTTCTCCCCCTTCTTCCTCATCCCTCCCTTCCACTCCCCCTTCCTTGTCTATTTACAATAGCTTTATTTACATTTTTCTATTTTCCCCTTTTTCCCTTTCTTTTCTTTTTCCTTTCCTTCTTTTCCCCATCCTCCCTTTCTAACTCTCCTCCCTATTAAATATTATCTTTCTTTTACATAGTATCTATTATACCTTTCTTAATGGCATGAATTTCTTCACTAACCACACCCCTTTGGTCTCAACTTTATATGTGGTTCTTTTTAAGATAAAATTTGAGTTTTTCAATACTTTCTGTATTTCTTTTTTTTTCCAAATTTTCTATAAATATGACTAAGTACCTGTGGCATAGCCTGAACAGTGGACATTCTTCAATTTCCTGTACCACGGTAATTAGTTACTGACCTTAAACTTACTTCCACAAAGTCTCAGAACATAGGAAAAATATAAGCAATTTTTTGCCAGAGTATAGCAGGCATGGCCTCTATTGCACTTCCCAGTGGAGTCCTTGTTCCGAACTGAAGCTTCAGGAGCCTGGCCTTGCTGTGAACATTCTTAAGCTCCCATCAGAATCACCCACCAATCCCTGCTTACTGAAATCTAGACCCCCTTCTCCAGCCTCAATTCTCCATACTTCTCCAAAATCTTCCTACTTACCAGTTCCAACAATTTCTGACCCACGTGGCTAGATGTAGTCACAGCAATAATGTCACTTCTCTACTACCAATTTTCTCTATTGATCAGCTTTTCCTTTCCTGGACAAAACATCTGATACCTGCAACTTAAAGGAGCAGAGGCTTACTGGTTTATGATTTCAGAAGATCTGGTCTAGGGTTGGCTGTCTCCAATGCAGAAACCTCATCAGAAGTGCATGGTAGAACAAAGTTGCTTAGTTCATGGCAGGCAGGAAGCAGAGAAGGAGAACAGTCCTAGTCAGGAGTGGCCCAGGGACCAGATATAGACCTTAAGGTCCTATCTCTGAGATTGCTTCAGAAATACACAGCAACGGATTTTACTCAGAAATACACAGCAATGTATTTTACATCACTTAGGAGCTAGGTGGCTCCTAAGCTGATGAAGTGAGCAAGCCAAACATTTACACCTCTTGATTGTACTACTTACTAATTCTTCATAGAAGAACATTTCATTAAATGGATTCTGCAGTGTGTGTGTGTGTGTGTGTGTGTGTGTGTGTGTGTGTGTGTGTGGAAAGAGAGAAAGAGAAGGGGGGGAGAGAGGTATATCAGATAATTCACACATCCATCACAATTTTTATCATTTATTTTAGTATATTATTGTTAACTCTAGTCACTTTACTATGCAAAAGAATACCAGAACTTATTCCTAATATTTAATTATAACTCTGTACATTTTACCAATTTTCCCCAATTACTTCTCTCTCTCCTCCCAAAAATTTAGTAACTAAGAGTTTGTTTTCCATTATTATGAATTCAGCTTTTCTCTAGATTTCATACATGAGTGAGATCACACAGTATTTGCCTTTCTGTGCTTTGCTTACTTCTTTTACAATCATCACGATTCATCCATATTTGCACAAATAACTAAAAAATGAGTCAACCTTACTACCTATCAACAAATGAATGGATAAAGAAAATGTGGTATGCATAAATGCATGTGTGCATACACACAGTGGAATACTATCCACTATTAAAAAAAGAGTGGAATCCTGGCATTTGCAGCAACAGTGGAAAATTTTGTCCTTTGTTTGGGTTCTTTGCCATATATCATGAAAACATCAAGAATTCTAGAGAAAGAGACAAACCAAGTTGTATAATATTAGAAGACAAATTTAAAAGATGCAAAAATTAATGAGAAGGCCTTACGCTTAGTTATAAGAGACAGAATAGAAATTTAATTATAAGAGATAGAATAGGAACTCCCAAACATAATGGAGAGTTGCTATAGAGAGATTTTTTTTTTTTTAATCTGCTTAAAAACTAAATGTTCCATAGATCATAAAACAGTGTTTCTGGGAATTTCTTTACTTGGATATTCTAGCCTCATGCTAGTATTACCCAGAATGCACATTTGTTGTAACAAACTATAGAAATGATCCCTGAAATTATAGTCTTCAGAATGCACATTGGTATAAATTTTCTTTTGCTCTTCTGAGCCAGAGATTCTTTCTTTAAGATTCTTCTCCTAAGTGAAGGGTAGTTCTTAAAGGGAAGGTATGTGCCACAGGGTATTTGATAAACATCACCATTTAGTTGGCTTTGGTATGTTAATTAACTATTCTTTCCTACTTGTAGACAAACTTTTAAAAATGTTAGCAGAGCTCCAGATAATGGTTGAATTTGAAAGTTACAAATCTACACTTCTTAAAAAATGATTCACAATGGGCCTTTTTTATTACTTTAGTTTAAGCATTTTCAGTTAACCAGAATTAGTAAAGTTTTCCCACATACTTGTTTCTCTACATAATCAAAGACATGGCTTTTGTTAGGGTGTTACTGTTACCATTCAAACCAAGCTGATATCTCACTAAGTCAAAAAAAGAAATCACAGACAAAGGAAGAAGTTTGTGACTAAGTAGAAAAGAGAAAGCTCCAGTTGGTGGAGGGTGGTGCTGAAGCATGTTTCCAGTGGCTCTTTGTCTAGGGTCATTCACGGAAAAGCAGAGCCTGAGAATCGGCTCAGTACCTAGTGGTCACCTATCAGAGGTAGCCAAATGAGTTTAAAATAATTACCTGTGCTCAGTCTTTCTAACTCAGTATCTTTAAATTCCTGGACACTCAGCCTGGATTTAGAGCAGATCCTTTACTTGGTAAATTCCATTCTGCTGAGGGAATTCCCTTCCTGGGGTGAGAGTCCTAAGTGTCTTTCTGTTATCCTAAGTCCTATCATTTTCCCACATGTTTGCTTTTTTATTCCTTGGAGCTCTATATGATTTGAGTTAACCCTTAATCTTGTGTATATGTTGTTTTCTTTGTAAGGTTGATTCACCCAACTACATTTTAGGCCCTTCCTAGCTGCCTGTAAGCTAAATAGCTAAACTAACTCTTACATTACTTCTACCTTAATAAAATAACTGTCCACTATCACTGAGTGCTTACTGATCACCAAACATGAATTTAGCGCTTTATTTATAGTGTAGCACTTACTCTACTTTGCAACAGTATCACTTCAATTCCATTACATCTTTATTTTACAAAGTCTTAGTAGGGCAAGTAATTTGCTAGGGGAACAATGTAGTTCTGACCCCTGAGTGGAGATATTAACCACTGCGTTCTGCAGGTACAGAGTTTGATACAGGGGTTTAGTAAAGATTTATACATGGATGTTAGTCCTTCCAGCTCAGTAAATATATATATGAAAATACCTGGCACTTAATCAATATATATTAAATATGGGCTGAAGAGAGGCATTATAACGTGCTCTGAGGAATGTTTTTAAAATGATGGATACATTCAGTATTATGAATTTGGTGATGATTTCACATGTTGAAATAACTACCTTGTAAATTTTAAATATGTGAAGCTTATTTTATATCAATTATATATTAAGGTAGTGTTCTCTAAAATTTTTCCAAATAGGTAATGTGTTCTATTATAATATTCTTCTCACTGTGGTATCTGTAATTTGAAGACTATTTGGTACTGACATTGTTGAGCTTTACTTGAACTTAGCACTGCCAGGAAAACCCATGATTATAAAATTCTCTCATTTTTTTGTTTCTTAAAATGCCCTAACATTTATATATTCTGTATTTTAATTTACTTGCTTTATTTTCTTGAATTTTTATTTCTTCTCAGTACACGTTTAAGTACATAATAACTGCATTTGTTGCGAGGAGTTGGTACATGTACATAACAATCTTAATTCTTTTTTCATCCCCTTATCCTCCCCCTCTTCCAACTCTTGGTTCCATTTCATTTTGCAACAAATAAATGGATAAAGAAAATTTGGCAGTTATAAACAATAGAGTACTATTCTGCCATGGAGAAGGATAAACTTGAGTCCTTTGTAGTAAAATGGATGCAACTTGAGACCACAATGTTAATTGAAATAAATCAGACACACAAGTTTAAATAGCCCCTGGTTTCTCTTATATGAGAAATCCAAAATATAAATAAAGAACAAAATAAAAGACAGATAATAGAAAATAGAGAGATGGACTTTTATATATTCTGTGAAACAGCCAATGTCAAAGGGCCACCCTACTCTTGCATATTACAAGAAAATATCATGTATCTATATTATTCTTCATGAATTCCATGGAGCTTGTAGATGACTCCTTTGTTTACCTTACTGTATGAAACCTGAAGTTCTCTGCTTTTGTTGATATATTCTGCAATAGTGAATATTCTCCCTATTGCAATAGCCTGAATAAAATCATTCTCCCGTCTAGTGCGTTTTATCTTTCTCATACCCAGAGAAGTTCACAGTGAGTTGCCTACATCATGTACATTTCTGGTGTAATTCTATGCCCACCTTCAGAGAATGGTAATATGAATGTTGTGGTCAGCTATCACTTCATTGCTTGTCTCTGTAAACTCGCTTTTCCTAAATTTTCAGACTCTGATAGACATAGTGTCATTATTTGTAGAGGTTAACTCCATCTTATTCTTTTTTATTTGTCATTCCTTGTTTTTCATAGTGCCTATACACTACGGTGAGTTGAAAAATGAGAACATGATCAGAAAATCTAGTTTATCTTATGTTCTCTGTTTTACTTGGGGTGAAGTGAAGGGAAAAGCGAAATGGCCAGGCAACAGTTGTTCCAGTTCAGCTGCATTTACGTCTGTATGTCATTTAGTTTGAGTGCCCAGGAGTAAGATTCAAACGTGTTATTTTTAGGAAAAAAATCTGAAATGGCAAGTTAAAAGCTGGGAGCAATAATGGCTCATTTAGGGCCGGGCCTATCAAATTGAACTGAAATCCTTTTGTACAAGAGGTATTATTTCAGATCAGACTAGTCTCCAATGTACTTTTTAGAAAGGAATACAGTCTATCTCTGTTTTAAAAAGTCATCTTTTTTCTTTCCTCAATGGCAAAAGTGAATTTCCTGCATCAGCCAGTCCATAGTCTGCCATTAATTTGTTCTGAAGCTTCTATTCATTAATACGCCCAATGACATTTCATTTATTGGTCTCAGACAAGAATATTACTGTTCAAAATATTGCCTCTAATCAAACCACATTGTTTTCTCCTTATAAATAATAACTTTGGGCCTCAGAAACAACCAGCAGTATCTGTAGCGGCTTTTTTACTTGTGAGCAGTTCATTCCAATATGTGCCAGGCAGGCAAGACTTAAGGCTAACCCTGACATGGAACTTACCTATCACTTTGAATAACTATGTGCATCAGGGAGAATCCAAATCAGAAAGTACTTCTGATGCCAACTTATTGTAACAGAATACAGAATAAAATAAGGAGATACAGGTAATTCGTAACACCAACAATAAACAATAGAAAGTGAAGAATGAAACACATTGAAAACCGTCATTTCAGTATACGTGCTGCTGAAGTGAGCACTGAAAACCATGATTTCAAATCAGTAGAGTTTCTAATGTGATCTTGGATAAAAAACTAAGTAAGAAACAGTTGAACGTAAATATCGCAATAGTATGATTTGGAATGAACACAAACACTATTCATAGCCACCCGGGATACCAAATAAGGAATGTTCGTAAGCCACACAAATTGTTTTATTAGATAATGTACAACTGCATAAATCATTACCAAACTACCACAGATTTATATTTCATTCCAGATGCTAAGAATCTTAAAATTAAATTTAAAAATCACACTAAATGTCTCTATGACTACATAATTTCTAATTTCCAGGCACCATATTACAGCAAATGAAAGATGTAATAATTTGGCCTGTTTCCAATATTACTAAGTATGCCATCTCCCAGTTATAAAAAAAAAAGAAGAAGAAAAAGATTTTCTTCCTGAGATAAAACAGTATATAAGAGAAAACAATAGCAATGCCAACATAAAAGGTCACCATAACTACTTTTGATTCCAAAGGGATGAAACTTTATATATGCCCAACAAACTTGGACTCCTACACAAATAAACTCTGATTCTGGCTTTGTTAATGTACAAATTCACCTTTGAAATGACATATGTGGGTATGTTGCTTGTGCGATGGTTGCTTTTTGTTATCATTAACAGTTTGCTAATGTTGGTAATTTTGTGTTTTTTCTTAAATACTTAGCTAATCTGTCTGAAACGTGACTTACGTCCTCTACAAGTAAACTTGTAATTTCTTTAAATATTTTTAATTTTTTTTATAATTTCTTAAATACTTCTTTGAATCAGTCTTTGCTACTTCAATGAGCAGCAGTACTTTCCTCTTTCCATTTGGTTTTTTTTCAAACATCCCTTTTAGTTTTAATTCAGTAACACAGTTTGATATATTGGCTATAAACCCAGGATCTAGAACCAAACTGCCTGAATTTGAATACTGCCTCTAACACAATGATTATTGATGCAAATTATTAATAATGATGATAAACAACAATATTTGATTAGAACTAATATCATTTAATTCTCACAAATCTATGAAACGAGTACTCTCATTATTCTCATTGATAAATGGGATTTGATTTTCCATTTAAATGAGACACAGAAGAGCTAAAACCATTCAAGTCATAAGTAGCCAATTGAAATTTTGATTAAGCTTTATCTGATTTCAAATTTATGCCTTCACTAGACTTTTTATGTGAATAAAGTAGAACTCGTAAGTCTACTAGAATAACAGGACAATACATATAAGCTTCCCAAGTGCATGCAGAGAACTGCAATTGCACAAAACTACTATTTGGTTTTTAAGAAATAAGTTTTCTACATTTCCTTTTTCAATTTAAATCAACTCCGGAAACTCAGTGTTAAATACTGAAAGTAATATTTGCTGATAAAAATAGACCATATCTTTAAGAAAAATACATTTTCTGTAATTGTGCCTTCTAGAAATTTCCCTGGGCATTTTATGACATATCCCTTAAATAATAGGACAGATGTTAATTTCCAGGGGATAATTTATTGAATGCAAATGCTGCTCTACAGAACATCACCTGTTAAAAATTTCTTCCTGGAACATACCTTCACTTTTCTTATTGCCGTGGCAGAATTGGTCATGGCTGATGTGTTATGGTGTAAATCTAAAATGTCCCCCAAATGTTCATGTGTTTCAAAGGCGATTGGGTTATGGGGGTGCTTTAGCAGACTTCCTGTTAGGAGGTGGGTCACAAGGGCTATGAACTTTAATGGTATGTACTTGTCCCCAGATTTTCTTCAATTTTTCTCTGCTTTCCAGCTTCCATGGGTTGAGCACCTTTGGCTCCACCATGGCCCTCTGCCATTTTGTTTCTGCTTTGGAGTGATCTGACCATGGACTGAAACTGGAGCTGAAAATTAAACTTTTTCTTCTTTAGTCATGGTGTCATCATTGGTTAGGGACAGGAAAGTGATGAAGACATTATCTCGGTAGCTTCTCCTGATATTTCCCCCAACTCCAGGCCATACAGTGTTCTAGTAGAGACACTTTGTGAGACTAATTGACAGTAATGGCCAAATATCAGAAATTGGTATTACAGAGATGTTCAGCAAAGAGGAATAAGAGATGGGGCTTCTTCTTACCCCACTACCACCTTATGATTCTCTGCGTATCCTGATTCTGACAAGTGTTTCCCTCCTCCTGCCTCTGTGGTACAGAAAGAACTCCCACAATTTAGCCCAAACAGATTTTTGCTTCTGACCTAAACACATACTCTGCTTTGTATATTTTATGTACAAAAACATAACATAAAGAAAGCTTCTTTCTGCATATCTTTCTGCAATCATGATTCATCTTATATATTCTGTGCATTTTTGCATTGGTAGTAAATCTATGAGTTTCAAAAGAATAAATGGTTAATTAATGTCAAAAGGAGAAAAACAGACTCTGGATATTCTGATTCTTTTATTACTAATATGGACCCAAGTTCTATGGAAAGTAGTAGGGCTAGGACTTGCAAAATGGAAAGAAATAGACCCTTTGTCTAAGAGGCTAGTGTAAAGGACAGACAATCTGTATGAGGGATAAGAGAAAAGGAGAGAAGCAAACTCCTTTCTCTCCCTCCTTACACTTTCAAGCAGCATTTCACTAACTGTCAAGAACTAAGGAAAACAGATAGTGTGTGTTTATGGATGCTGTTTGAGCCCAGAGGGTACTATTAGCCTGATCCTTGCCTTGAGTTCTCCATAGTCTATTCATACTTGAAGAAACCATATATATTGGGGACTGTGGCATAAATCTTAATTCTTTCACCTCATGTCAAAATTGGGTTCAAAACTTTGACAGATATGCTTAAGAATAAGCACTTCAGGTTGTCATAATGATGGGTAAGTCCTTTTTGTGAACTGGATTCTCTTTTATTTTCAATTGGATACATTTTTTTTTAAGTTGTATTCCTAGTATTTGAGGTAGTGACTCATGTTTCAATCGTAAACACAAGAGACCAGGTACCAGCCACACAGACCACCTTCTGAGAGACCACAGGCAAATCTCACAAGACCTACTGCAAGATCTTCCACAGGTCATTCTAAAATCTTGTCCAGATGAAGCAGTTATGAAGCAGTAATATCATTGATATTTAGATATTTGTTTATTATTCCTGGTATATAAGAAGTTTTCCATAAAGTCATGTCTTTTTGACAAATTTTATCAAATTTCAATTATCAAGTAAATAATCTCTTCAATGCTTTAGAAAATAATTAGGAAAATTTTAAAATATATAAGTGCAAAAATTTCAAATGCCAGTATCCATACTATGTTTTTGTTTCACAGCAGCCAGAGAACATTTAGCCTAACTCATTTATTTTACCCACACATACACAACATGAAGTTTCTAGGTATATTAAAACCATACCCCTCAGATCTGAATTTTAACAATTTCGTCATGTAAGTAATCTACACTCAAACTTTAGAAAGCCAATGTTATAGAATTATTTTCCTGTATTCTCGAGAATATTCAATCTTACTTGAAATAAATATTTGCCCTTGAGATAAAAAAGGCATCTTAATACAATAACAAACGCCTAAGTACCTAGACTAGCTTATTAATAAGAAAGCCATTTAATAAATCTTTGTCCACACTTTTGGATGCATCAATTCGCTTATTTCTCTAGCAATACAGAATATAGAAAGCAAAGAAAAGAAATATAATACACTTCTTATATACAAAGCTTACACACATCTTCAAAGACCTTTCATATGATGACATTAGAGGGACAGATTCTACACTGTCAAAAATAATTTAGTGGCATACTGACAATTCTAAGTATTTGGGGGTAATTTGCAAATAATTTTTCCTAAATACAAAAATATAGCATATAAAGAATGCAAAAGTTAATGGTGAAATAGAGGAACAAAATACTATGGTTTATTGATCTACTTTACTTCTAGAATCTTGCATAATTCAGTTGAATTTGGGTTACACATGTAAATGACATGCTGTACTAAAGTGCTTCTAGTGAATGATTATTACTGATAAATCTAATAATATCAATGAAAGGAGAACCTTAAATTTGAAATTTAAGTTTCCTTTTCAATTCATCCTAATTATTACCACTTCTCTTTGCACAGTCAATACATGTATGTTAATAATTGTTAAGAGGGAAAGTCTTTAAAAATAAAGCATTTATAAAATAATCACTAGATCAGTTGTATAAACAATTGGGAACTGTTATAGTAGTATCATTGGTACAGTTATTTTTTTAGAAGTTTGTGAGAAAATTAGTTTTATATTTATGTAATTTTAGTGAAATAAGTAAGTTATATGATAGTATAAAATGGTCCATAATAAAAAATAAATAATTTCTGGCTTATCAGCTTCAGCTTTGAAAAGAACTAGTTATTTCTTATGGTTATTAAAAGCACATAACTTCAACAGGCAAAATTAAATTATTTTTACTGATTTTAGTCAATCAATTAAATAGTAGAAGCCTAATTTGTATTTCTTTAAAAGCAATTCTGCCTTGGTAATTCATTCATTTGGAAAGGGATACATGCTTAAAATGAGGCTGATTACATTTTTTTTTAATTTTAATATAATAACTACAGTTTACTGCAATTTATAAGCAGGCAGTAATAATCAAAAACTTTCCTAGATGAGGAAGAGTTAGAGTACTGCCTACAGAATAATGCTCTCGCTGTTAGTCTCTCCACTAAGGAGAAGGGAAAAGAGAAAGAAAAGTAAGTTTATTATTATACAGTTTTCTTGCTAACACTTCAGACCATTGAAAACCCTGTTTCGCTTACCTGCTTTTATCTCACATATTTTTATCAATGAATGAATGAAACTATATTAAGTCATGCATATGCTGCTCATTGGCTGGCAGCCTAAACTGAAGAAGTTTTCTTTCTCCCACATGTATTTACTTTTTCATTCATTGTATTACACAGTGGATTTGCGTATTCCTATTTTATTCAGTGTGTTGTATTGTAATACGGTTATTTGTTTTGATGCTCAAATTGTACTAGATATGACCAATGTGCACCACATCCAGCTGGCTTCTTGAAGTTTTTTGGTACAATCCAGAAACTTTTCATCGTGTCTTTAATTTCTACTACAAAATATTTTGTGCTTTCTTTGTACTAACTCTAGAATTAGCCATTTATTTAGGGAGTCTTGATACCATTAGGTAGAGGACAGTATTTGAAGATCAAGACTTGGGAATTCATTGTGCTTCTTACTCTCCAAGTATAAAATAAAAATGACCACATTTGCTTCACCTTATCCCTTCTTAAATGATGAAATTCTGAGTTTAGAGATACCATATTCAGGTTGGCAGAAGACAAATCTATCTTATATACTCTCTTATTTTTAGCACAGTAACGTGTAGACAGAAGGATGTGACTAAAATTAAAGGGTAAAAGAAGAAGCAAACTACTTTCTATACCTCTGTGTACTGATTTGTGTTCATCAGATTTTTCCCAGAATGCGTTTGACAGAGGAAAGTTGGAGGGAACACAGAGAACTGAAGGGAAGATAGGGGCACGGGTTCCTTAACAACTCTTCAGGTCAGGTATGATGTTAATAGCTGCTTACTGATATTCTTTGTTTTGGAAATAAAAACATAGCTCAACAGTGAAGAAAATATCATCAGCAACGTATTTATTTTCCACATAAAGTCAGCCATTAAGTTATACTAACATCTCCTCTTAGTTAGGTATTTTTACTACCTTCTTCAGCAAAATAGGCCCTCCTGTGGAACTCTGTACTGTGGTCACGCCAACAGAAAACACTGACCTGATTCTGAACCACTGTCTTAGACAACTGAAGTGTTACCCCAAAAGCAGAGGCAACAAAAACAAAAACAAACTAGGATGTTTACATTCAACCAAAAAGCTTCAGCAGAGCAAAGGAAAGGATCAGCAGCATGAAAAGACAAACTACCAGATGAGAGAAAGTGTTTGCAACCATACTTCTGAGCAGGAGTTAATAATGAAAAATACATATGCATCTCAGACAATGTGATTGCAAGGAAGAAAAACCTATTTGAAAATGAGTCAAGACCTGAATAAACATTTCTCAAAAGAAGGCATTCATATAGCCAACTGATGTATGGAAGAAATGCTCATCATATAGGAAAACATAGATTAAAACAACCAGATCAGCTCATACCTGTTAGAATGGCTTTTATAAAAAAATGAAAATAATCAAGTATTGTGCTCATAATAAGGAAAGATAACTGCATACTTTTAGTGAAAATGTAACTTAGAATAGCTACTATGGAAAACAGTATGGAATTTTCTTTAAAAGTAAAATTCTACTGTTCAGTGTACATGAAAAGAAAATGAAATCGGTCTATCAAAGAAATACCTGTACTCCCATGTTTATTGTAGAACGATTCACAATAGTCAGAATATGAAATAAACCCAAGGTCTACCAGCACAAGAAGAGATAAAAACGTAGTGCATGTCTACACTGAAGTATTACACTATTCAGCCTTAACAAATAAATCTTGCCACTTTATAACAACATGCTTGAATTAGAGAATATTATGTTAAAATGGACAAAGAAAGCAAAGTCTACATTAGCTTGCTTACATGTGGAATATAAAAGTGTTCAACTACAAAAAATAGAGAATAGGATAGTGTTTACTAGCTTCTGAGGAGAGGGATGGAGGAACGTTAATGAAAAGGTACAAACTTTAAATCAGACAAAAAGAATTAGTTCTGCAAATCTCTGCAGCGTGGTGACTATAGTTAATGGTGCACTGAAAGTCGCAATGAGAATAGGCTTTAAGTATTCTTGTCACAAACTATAATGTGTGAGGTGATGGACACATAATGTTCTTTAACCACTTCACAATGCATACATGTATCAAAGCATCAAAGCATCACACAATACCCTATAAATATATACAAGAAAAATAAAACACTTTATTATTAAAATAATTTTGAGAAGTTATTTAAAAACATTAGACAAATTTAAAAAACAAAAATTAAATCTACAATGGAGAGGATGCTACTAGGAACTGAGTACTACAAATGGAAGACATTTTTGAAAGAGAACAGAGTTAAACTTGTGAAACAATCACAATCATCATCATTATTCCAACTATTTAAAAAAAGGAAAATTAAGTTACATAGAGAATGCTACAATTAACTGGTTATTATGAATAGAAGATATCTTTGAAACAGAACAGAGTTTAATTTGTAAAACATAATCATAATTATTATTATTACAACCACTCGGCAGGAGTGTTTTTGTATGTTCAGTACTTTATCCATTTTATCCTTGCAATTACCTTATGATCTGGAAAATATTATCATCATTATCACAGAAGCTAAGGCTTACACAGAAGCAACTGCCCAAGATCTTAGTACTAGTTAGTGGGAAATCCAAAAGCACTCTCATGTGAACTGTGCACAAAGAGGGATGTCCAGAGGAAGCCCTTTGAGCCGTGTTGGCTCCCAGGAGAGAAACTGATGAAAACTAGGAGGATGTCTAAAATACTAGCTATGGGTTTCCTCCCAGACTCCTTCGGGGGGAACACCTGCAAAGCACATTTGTTCCCATACGGACTGCTCTCTGTTGCTGTGGTGAGTGAATATTTATCCAGCCCAATTTAAAAACTCAAAAGTGCCGTTTGTGCCACAAGCAGACACTGCTTGCAACTGAGCTTTTCTGGCTCAATTTAGAGGTTGTCCTCCATCCACAGACCCTCAGCAGAGATAAGGGAAATAAGCTAGAGGTTGGTACTGTGACAAACTATTTTCTATGAAACTAAGCAGGTGAGCTTCCTGCCTAATCCCGTTTTTACATGGAGAGGGTCAGAGTGCAAAGCCTCACAAGTCCCACTTGGCAAATCCCAGCAGGTGGCATGTGAGTACCAACCACAACCAGATACAAAGACAACAGCTCCGGGGCAGCAGGCCTGGCTCTGGATCTCTCTGCCAGGGAAGGAGAGGACTGAAGCCAGAACTGGAGGAGGAGCGCTGACCTTACCAAAGGACAGAGCAGCTTCTCCCGCTCAGCTTTGCATCCTGAAGCTTCTCTTTAGCATGGCTCCCTGAAGGTAAAAAGGCCTCTAAAAGGCCTGCTGCTCCTCAAAGCCCACCTCAAGGAAGTGTTCCACCCAGCAGGAACTTTGCCCATTTCCACCAGCCTGACGGCTGTGTGAGAATAGTGATGGTAAAATCTTAGCTTCACATAACAGACTCGAGATGACAAGGCGATTGCTAACACCTTAATAACCACTGTCTAGTGTCTAAATTTGCAGAGAATGAGCCCTTTTCTTAGCCTCAAAAGGAAAAAGTAAGATATTTTATGAATGCTCTGGATTGCAATTAAGATTTGAGAATTGCCCTCTTTTCCAAATGCTAAAGCCTGTAGGAGATCTCTTCAGGTGCACATGCAGACCTTCAAGACTTCAAGCAGCTCCCATTCCCACACTCAGCCTCTTCAGTCAGCCTGAAAAGAATTTATATTAAAAAAAAAAAAACTAGCTTAAAGTTTTAACTATAATGGTCTTGAACAGTTTATTTACCAAATGAGGGATCTTATTTTCAGGTGACTAGAATTTAATGTAGCAGAGAGAGAAATAGCTCCTAGAGAAAATTTTTGAAGCATCTAAGAGATGAAAACAAATTGCTTCGTAAGTATATCCCTGGCTGTGTCATGCCTGTCCTAAGATGTAGTTATACTCATGCTAAAAGAGTATAAACTTGTTTTTATCACTTTTCCCCCATACAGTCTTGCACAGGGAGAGACTTATTCATTCACTTTTTGAACAAGCATTTGTTGAGCAATTCCTATGTGCAGTAACACAACTCCTATTTTAACAAAAGACACATACTTAAATTGGTATTTAACAAGAAAAATGACAACAGTCTAAGCATTAATTACTTTGTAGAGTGTTCCATAAACCAAACTACTCGGGAGTACCAGAGTGAGGAAAGTGAGATGATCAAGAATTTATTTTCTAATTTATACAATTAAACTTATTAAACTGTCTCTGTGTTTCAAGTATTTTGATGCAGAGGAGACAACCATTTGGATAGTCTTCACAGGGCAAATGAAAAATCTCACAGACAAACCAAAATTGCATCCAAGTTTCAGGAATCAAGTGTAATTTGGGAAGGGGGAAGCAAAATCATTGCTAAGAGACTCTTGACAGGTTATGACTGACTGGGTCCGATTGATTTCATAAGCTATATTAGCTCCTCAACATGATTCACTTGAGTCACTTTTGTCTAAGATACACTACACAGCAATTTATTCTCTCCTTCAGTCTAAATTTTCCCTGATTGACATGAAAACTCCTGTAGTCATAAGGTAGGTTACTGTAACTCTGCCTTGGAGAAGGTTTCCTATTTCCTGAAGACAAGATGAAATTTTTAAAAATGGAGAGAAGTACATAACTTCCTTGGGACTGAGAGAACTAAAATGGGACCAGTGAGTCTCACAGAAAGCAGATCAAGCTGAACACAGATCCTTTTGTTTTATTATTTTGTTCTGTTCTACTAATTTCTTTCTTTACTTTTCAATCTCACCTCAACACTAAACATCTGCCTTTTTCTGTCTTGTTTCTGAATTTCCAAACCCCTTCTCAAGAAAACAAATAAAAAATGCTATCTAGGATCGAAGACGCTCCTCTACAAATCTGAGGTTTACTGTTGAATTGGATCCTGAGGAGATCAGACACAAATGGTTCACAGACACTGCAGATCAAAGTGAATCTAATGAACGCTCTCCTTCTCCACGTAGGAGTACACTTCTGAGCATTGCCTCACGCTTCCTGAATGTTGGGGCTCAAAGAAAACACTTTATGACAACATGTGTTGTGTCAACAGCCTGGCTTGGAAGCAATTACATGTAGTCCTATAAGTCTCATGACTTTGATAAGGGAACATGACTTCTCCGTTTACATACAAGAATTCTCTGGATACAGGAAATTTGTAACAGTTCTCCTAGAACTGCATCTAACAGGCTGACATCCAAAGACCCCTCTACACTCAAACAGTGCAAGAATGCATTCGTTTACTCAAAAAAAAAAAAAAATTGTCCTCAGCGCTAGAAAATTATCCTGGGAATAAAGATAAAGTGATGGATGAACCACAGCCCCAGTCTTTGGTGGCTTCAAAACATCCTCTTTTAAAGAGAATAAAAAAATTTATGTTTTCAAAAATCGCACTATCGATTTATTGTAAAGGAAGTAATTCACCTGGTCAGACAATCTCTAAAGTTTAATATCTTCCTTGCCAAATTCTAAGAGAAGAAGTGACCATCGATGTGATTTCTCTTAAACAGGTTTCTATGTGAAGTCCTTTGGTAACCACCGTTTCTTTGAATCCTAAAATGAGCTCTTTTGTGATGATTTCCATTCTCTAAACTACAGAGTTAATTTACTTGCAAACAGTTGTTGGTATCCAAGGCCAGGGCAGGATGTTGCACACATTTTAAACTGGAATAGCAATTGCCTATCTGTCCTGATGAGGAACATATCCATGCTAGGTCTAGCTCCCAGGAAAAGTCTAATCGGAATGTGTAGAGGTTCATATTCTCAAGCAGTGTTTCTTTAGTAGCTCCAAATAAAAAAAATACTTAATGCTCATGCCAAGAAATTAAATTTTGTATTATCCAAATTTCTCAAGTTGGTAGACTAAATTTCCTTAAGTCCACATCCCAAAAATAATTGCTTTATTATTTTTAGTTGCATTATTATGGTTTTGGGGAAATTACTTATTATCCTTTATAAATTTAAGCAAAAACTAGGTATGTTATAGGAAATAAGATTGTTAATTAAGATGGAGGCAGGTCAAGAGAAACCTTGGAAGTAAGAGTGAGATGTTTTATCCCAGGCTCTCTAAGCAGTGGGGAGTTTTAGAGGCATCTGGCTCTGAGCAAACAAAAGCAAGTCAACTTGGAATTTTGAAAAATGTAAACTGTTGATTCATGCAGAGTGAAATGGAAGCAAAGAGAAGAACCTAAACTATGGTAATTTCCTCCAAAAACAGATGACAGAGAAAAGAGAATAGAAAGCAAAGGTAGATTATCAGATACCTTTCAAAGCAATATAATGTATTTGGACTTGTATATCTTTGAACACATTTAAATTTGAAGTACATAGTCTTCATCCCCATGTGAATTTTCTTTAGAAATCTACTTATTTGTAAAATTGCATTGATTATGGTGCCTATCTCATAGGATTACTGTCATGATTGCATGACACAATGTATTGGTAAGCATAGTCTTGCTACTATGTCTGCTACCAAAAAAGTACCCTGTAAATCACAAGTTTCTTCAAGATCATACCTGTTATTATTAGAAAAACAGAAAATGAGATAAAAAATATTTTTGAGTAATCTTTCTTTGGTATTATCTATGGGCTTTTGTCCAGATAGAAGCTTAAATAATTGTTTTTTCATAAAAGTCACTGGATGGACAAAAGAGAAGCCAGAATGATGTAATAAGTTTATTTTCACTGTATTCCTAAGTATTTCAATGGTTTGAGTATATTACTTATTTTAAAAACATACTCAAAACAGAAAGCCCTATTTGTGTTCAGAAAGGAAATCAGCTAACAAATGATAAATATATGCTTATTCAAAAGTGATGACAATAATTATGAGTTTACATTGATTAAGTTCCTACTACATCCCTAGCTTTTCTTGAGGATCTTTCTTATATATTTACAAGATTAATTCAGTTATGTTAGTATCTGTCTCCTGAAGTGCCAGGGTAATATTATTAGTACCTTTTAAATATTGATGAATTTTGAGAAGTTTCCAGACTGTCCTTAGATGTACCACCTAGCAGAATTAATAAATGAACTCAATATGACCACATGTATTTACATACTTATCAATGTATAGTTTAAGAAAATAAAATTAGAAAGTAAGTCTCTGTAGGATCACAGTTCTCTTTGCCAGCCTCTAGATCTAGGGCAGATATTTCTGCAAGAAAAATGACTGATTTCAAGTTTGGGAAGCCTGACTCTGTGCTCCAGTGACTGTCACAGAATTTGTTGATGCTCCAGGCATTCGACAGACTGTAGGGCTGAAGCCACTTGTTTTTCAAATGAAGAAGAATAAAAATTAAATAATGAAAATCTCTGTAGTGTAAATACTTTAGACCTAGTAAGTCTTCTCCGATATCCAAATTAAATGTTAGCATCCAAAAGAAAATAATCAATGATCCTTTCTCTAATTCTTTCAAAATCCTGAGATTTTTGAAAGATCTATCTTCTCTGTACCTGCCAAATGAATTATTGAATTTATGAGGGTGAAGCTGAGCCTGAGCTACTGATCAGTGAAATTGCTTGCGACTGGGTGGAAATAACTACAATGAAGAGAACTCTAGCAAACAGCAACATTGCTTAAAACGTACAGGATCCTGAAGTGCAGGGATTCATTCCCAAGCAGCCTGCACTTGAGTGGCTGGCTCAGCTGCGAAGCCATTTTTGAAGCTTCTGAACCTTCTGAATGATTCTGTGCCTGAGGCTCTCCTATTTGATAAGAATAGAGTTTGAAAGGCATGCACCCTGAAACCTGCTTTTGTCAAATCGTTGTCCCATTAAAACCCACATTACAGAACAAAACCATTCCATTTGACAACTACGTAAGATCTCAGTTTTACATTTATCTGGCATTACAAGCAAACTCTAAGGCAAAGTAAAGGTTACAATTTATGCTAAATTGTCTAACCCTATAGTGACAAATTACTCTGTGATATTTGGCAGGTGCTTTGAGTTTATCCTTGGCCAGTTTTAACCTAGATGCACAATAGCCATCAGAAGTCCCCAGAAAGCCTCTGTAACGTATATGCTTAAATAGGATGATTTTATCCTTAAATCAAAGGAGATAAAGGTACAAATTTTGGTGAAGAATCTCAGGATATCTGTGAGTTTACTTACTGAAAACTGTGTTTTCATTTATAAGTGGAAGTGAACAGAGTTTGTGAACCACTGATTGGTGAATGGACACTGAAAGATACATGTAACAAGAACTTGCCAAAGAACATGTTTCATTAATCTACTGTTAAATCTTGGTGAACTTTAATGGCATGACAAAACTTCTGCTAAGCACATGTATTAGTTAGCTTTCTCACTGCTGAGACCAAATACCATACCTGACATTTACAAACTAAATGATCAAAAGTTTATTCTGTCCATGTTTTTTAGGATGCAGTCCATGACTAGTTGGTTCTATGACAGAGATACCATAGCAGAGGGCATGACAGAGCAAAGATGCTTAGTCTATGGTGGCTGGGGAGCAGAATGGAAGAACAGTACCACAGAAAAAGAGGCCAGGAACCTGAAAAAGACTGCAAGGTCACACCTCTCCGAGCCAAACAGAGCCACCCAGAAGTGTGCTTTACCAGTCCTCTAGCCAGTGCCCAATCCAATCATGTTGACACAATTAAGCTTAGCCACTACAGTATATAAATTTTAGGAATTCCCTAAATTTTTAGGATGACTTCTAACCAATATGTTTGGATCATTTTCTTGAGACTTACTTTGGTTTCTTCTTTCATTTTTAATCTTAAAAGAATGCTATTAGTTTAGTATCATCAATTCTGTTTACATTAGATACTGTAATTTGATTAATTCTATAGTTGTAACCCTTTATTTCTACATGATTTTCTGGGTTATAATTATCTATTTTCATGGATTAAGTTCTATAAAGAAAAAGAGTCAATGGGTTACAAATCATGACAGTTTACCAAATCAGCTTTGTAACATGAGGCAAAGTGATTGATCCTGGTTGCCTGCTACTTCATTGGAAAAGCTCAACTTTACCCATTACTGAACCATAGCATCTAATCCTGCTATTCAAAAATATATCCTTGTAAAGATAGTCTTAAAGCCTAAGCTTCAGAATCCTTTCTCATTGAAATATAAAAGACTTTGAACTGAAAGATCCAGTGAGTGAATTTTTGGGCTGTGTAATGCCTTGGTTTAAATCTCAAATCTGTCACTGAGCTGCCATGCAACTTCTTTGAATCTCAGTTGTGTGTTAGGTGTAATGGTCTCAGACTTGTACAGAAAGTTTCCTTCAGAGCAATTTATAAGCTAGTGTATAGTAGTGATAAATTTTTATATTATACACATGTATATATCCACATGAATTTAGAATGTATAAATATACAAACACGTGCATGTTCAGAAAAACTACCTGTGCATAATGGAGTTATAGTTTATTATTTGCTATGTTTCCTAAACTTTTATGTCATCTTTCAAAAGTTTTATTTTATTTTAATTGAAATAATTACACGTATTTATGGAGCACATGTAATATTTCAATATGTATAAAAACTATGTAATGATTCGGTAATTAGCATATTCATCACCTTAAACATTTATCTTTTATTTGTGGTGAGAACATTCATTTATATATCTTGAAACAGTATATTATTGTTAGGCACATTCATCCTACTGTTCAATGAAGACCAGATCTTATTCTTCATATCTAACTATAACATGGCACCTGTTATCCAAACTCTCCTTAACTTTCTCTTACCTTTTGAAAATGTATTAGTCCATTTAAAAAATAAATGCATTGGGAGTCTCTGGAAATGTATTTAGGATTACTCTCTGTAATTGCTCAAGAGTGACAGATGACTCCTGTTAAAATCATTGAATTCCTAAATCCATAGAGTCAGAATATTATTTTGATTTCTTCTCATAGATTTAAAGGTAGTAGCCAGGCATGGTGGCACATGCCCATAATCCCAGCACAAGGCTGAGGCAGGAGGGTTATTGTGAGTTCAAGCCCAGCCTTGCTACAGAGTGAATTCAAAGCCAACCTAAACTACAAAGTGAGACTCAGTTTCAAGCAAAAAAAAAAAAAAAAAAAAAATTTAAAGGTGGAAAGAACCTTCCCTCAGTCACTGGTGAATGATAATTCCTGCGATCTCATGGATTGTGACTTCCTGTTGGAAACTTGCTGCACACAGTTGATGCCACCCCAGACAGAGTACTCCAGGCATGACTGGCCATCCCAGAAGTGAGGTGCTGGAGCCAAATGGAGTGACAGTTTATCTTGCTTTAAATAAGTCAGCTCTGAGTTCTGTTTAGGTCATACTCACTTTTTTTTTATCTCTAGCACTTAAAACATCCCTCCAAATATCTGTTCAGCAGTGTACTCTTTGTACGAGATACTAAGTGCACTGGGAAGACCTCTGGTTTGTGGAATGAGACAATTGGCCCAATCCTGGCTCAAGGATCTAGTCACCATCACCTTAGACCAGAGTAGCTGATTATCATCACTGAATAGACATACTGACTTTCATGTAACAAAGTTATTTAGGGAGCTATAGTCAATGAATGGTCTCCTGCCCCCAATCCAGCAGTAAATGGATATGACTGCTTCCAATGCTTCTTGAGATTATTGAAACAAGATCGTGCAGATCAAGTATGGTGGGTTATGTCTCTGACCCCAGGACTCTAGGAGGCTGAGGCAAGAAGATCAAAAATTTGTGTCCAGCCTGGAAAATTTACTGACATAGTAAGACTCTGTATCAAAATAAAAAGGAAAATAAAATTAAAAAGGGCTGGTAACATAGTTTAGTGAGAAGGCCTTGAGCTCAGTTCTCAATCAATCAATGTGTATAGAATATACAGTCTTGCTATTATATTAATAAATATTTTACATTTATTTTAACTCTCTAATAGTATTCTCATTTTTCTTGTCACTTAGAACATTTTCCCCTCTGATTTCTAATTTAATTTTAATTGAGAAGCTGAGTGTATCTCTTTTTATAATTCTGTGATATAGGGTGTTAGACTTCAGATGCCCTGTAAGGGCAAGACCCAGCATTATCGATTTCTCACAGTGACAGTAATCAGAAACTGTGACATGACAGTCACTGTCCTGTGATATGACACAGCCAAGGACAATGCCAACTTCTTGAATAGTCTATAGCTCTACACTAACTCATTTCAATACTTCTGTTAATGATATATGTTTAACTGAAAACTTCAAAATAAGAATATACACGTGATATATGTAAATGCTTCAGTATGGATGTCCACTTTGCCTAGTGAGTATTTCCAAGTTCATACCAAAAAATGAAAAGAATTCACATGTGTTCAGTGTTCATTTTCCCATGACTCTAGTCCTTGTGTTAGTAAGAATAGGAAATAAAAGCACCAATATAGCACCATATTCTCACAGTCCAAAGCAACCAAAAATAGTATTTCCCAACTAGGTGCTGGTGGTCTCTGTCACTGACGGGCAGTGGGGATTTATTACAAAATAACTACAAACATAGCATACAGACATGGCTTTAAGGAAGTCTTGGCACTATGTACAATAAAATAAATGTCACGACTCTTAACATTAGAAATTATTTGAAAGTTCTTCATTTCCATGCCAAATCTCTAAGATCATCTTATATTCTTCATACACTAAAGTTGTGCTATTTATCTTCTTTTCCTTCAATGAGCTCGCTTTCACTTTTGTCTGAAACAGCCTGTATTTCCAGAGACTGACGTGGTGGATCACCAGGCATTCATATATTTTGGCTTCAAGTTGGGTTTAGCCAACAGGAATCATCTGGCCACAGATTGAGGAAAAGAAGAATAAAGATTGGTAAGAACAGAACTCTCATTGGTCCTTGTTAGCAGCTTCGACATGTGTCTCAATAACTGAAGACAATTTAACTATTTCCAACCCTTTTACCATTAGCTTATAGTCATGACTGTTTTCTCTTACAAATTTCCCTAATACATTTTTAACATTTATTTCTTCTTTTATGTTTTTCCCAAATCTTTGTGCAGTGCATTTATTAAGTTATCTCTGAATCATGCGGAACAAGTCTTCATTTATTTCCAACTACCTGAATGATGCGAATACTTTTCATTTCATAATTTCATGAATTTTTTGTGTGAAAAAAATTACTTTTGATGTTTCATGATTTTTTTTTATCTACTCAATTCCATAAAATTTAACTGAATTCCCACTTCATGTTTAATGCTATTATGTTAAATGCTGATGATAGAAAAAGAAATATGGCATGGGCTTTACTACTAGGAAGCTTTGTCAAGTAGTAGAAAAAGACTTATAAAAGCTGTGACGGTTTACTCTATCATATGAAATAAGACATTTTTGGAGAACAAAGGGATCACTGTTAATAAATGCACTAGAGCACTGGTTTAAACTAATTATTTTATGCAGACCAAAAGTAAAAAGATCAATTAGCTCTGATGAATTGTGCTCCTATAAACATGGATATGCATGTATCGCTGTTCACGGTAATACGATGTCTTTAATTCTTTTGGGAGGATACTAGATCTCTGCCATAAAGATAAACTTGAATCATTTGTGGAAAAGTGGTTGCACCTTGAGACCATAATGCTAAGTGAAATAAATAAGACACACAAGCTTAACTGTCTCATAGTTTCCCTTAAATGAGGCACCCAAAGTATAAATAAAGACCAAAATAAAAGATAATAGGAAGTAGGGAGACAGATCTTTCTCAGATGGGAAGGGGATCAAGAGCTGGAGGGAGGGAGGATATAGTTTTATGTTCTCTTGCCCATTACAGTACTGCATGTAAGAGTTACGCAAATGAAATCAAAGTCATCAAGTTGGAGTCTCCTTTGACCAATTCTTTGTTCTGAATATTGTAATGTACATACTATATACAATTCCTCATTTAGCAACCAGTTCGTTTAACAACCTACTCATTAAACAAGGGTGCCTCTATTTGTTGGTCATTTGTACTTCTTCCAAGAAGTATCTATTCATTTCCTTTGCTCACTTTTTGCTTTGCTCTTTTACTTTGAGGGTTATACATTTTTGAGTTCTTTGAATATCCTAGACATTAATCCTCTGCCTGAGGAAAAGCTGGCATTTGTTTCTTTCCATAGGTTTTCTCTTCACTCTGTAGGTTGTTTCCTTTGTTGTGCAGAAACGTTTTGATTTGATATGATCCCATTTGTTGATTTTTTTATATTATTACTTGTGCAAGTGGAGTTGTTCGGAAAGTCCTTGCCTACATCTATGTCTTTAAGAGTTTTACCAGTTCATCTTTCAGCAGGTAGTTTCTGTTTTAACATTTATAAAATAGACCATTTAATCTATTTCAATTTTAGTTTAGTTTACATGGTAAAAAAGATTGATCTACGTTGACCTTCTGCATGTTGTCTATTTTATAAATGTCTATAGCTCCTAAATATTTCCTGAGGAATATAAGCGAATATTAGAATGAAACAAAAGTTATTTTTTAAAATATGTGGATTTGAAGTATTTTTGTTCCACTTTTTGTATGTTCTGTTTGTATCCAAACCCAAGAAATCAACCAATATCTGTAACTAAGTGCAAAAGGGCATCACTATCCAATATATCAATTGTCAATTCTGAGCTCTATTAAGACTTCTCTTTTTTCTATTGTATGGGTTCTGAAAAAGTTTTAAAGATCTAATCAAAGCTCCCTGTTTAAAAAGACTGTCAAAATATTTCTTTTAAATACAGATCTTTCCCAGTGCCAAAAGTTACCTTGGAGTTCACCTTGGTAGGTATTAGCTACAAAAGGCATCTGCTAATATTAACATGTTTCTCTTGCCTCAGCTGAGGACAGCTCCTTACCATCTCCTACGTAGGAACACATTTCAAGTTACTTTCTCTTTTCTCAGTTGAGAAATTGACAAAATCCTCATAAAGCCTGATGAGTGCTTTGGTTTCAATTCTGTGTGTGGCAGTTTAAATTCTTTGGAGCCAGAGCTAGACAAAGCATCTGCAGGTGTTCATCACCACTATACAAAGTAGAAGTCAAAATCATAGGTAGAGTTGCCTCCGCAGCATCAATATGTAGCTCAGACTGGCAGCTCCATGGACATCCAAAGAAGACTGTGAAATGAAACCTAAGCGGGCTGGCCGCAAATGTCACCGCACCTCATGAGCCATCAACAGTACACCACCCAGTTCTGGCTTAAATTATTCTGCATTCTGAGGACCTAATGTTCCCGGGTTTCTGTCGGTGTAGACCCTTGTTCTAGCCTATATGCAGTGACCTCAGTGAGGCAGCTCCCTTGTTTACTGAAAGCTTCAGGTCTGTGTCAGGCCGACCCAGGGTTCCCTGAATGGTTGCCTTCTTTCTACTCCCTTTGATTTGATATTCACTCAAGTGGGTTCATTTGGCTGGTTGAGTGTTTGGCTTATTCTGCTAACAGTCATTATACGGGAAAATCATCTGTATTGGGGAGTAAAGAGGTACAAAGGAGCAGGTGTAGAAAGAGACCAAAATGCAGGGAAGACAAATGCTCCTACCTGAACCTATTCATCATACACAGACAACTGCAATGACAGCAGGCTGGGGGATTATACTTTTGCTGATCACAAATGTTCAATGCCTGTTTGCTGACTTGGGGGGCCAAACATAGGAAGCAAAGGAATGTTAATAAAAGGAGGCACTGTGATTTCTACTACTGGATCTAATTAAAATGTTCATTTCAAATAGATATAAAACTTTCCAGAGCCCTAGACAGTTATTCTAAAATGTCATATTTCCAACTATATATATTTGTATCTGTAATGTCTGCTATATATGTATCATCTATTGCTGATTAGAATTTGAATTCCATAAATGATAGAATCATATAGAATTGATGTATCTCTTATACTAGTCATCATAGTTTTTGTGTGTACATACTACAATTTAATATATTTGAGGAGAAAGGAAACTGACATTTGATAATTAATTTGTGAATGCCCCTTTTCATAAAGTATTGTTTATTTCACACAGAAGCCTTCTTTGAAGATTCTATACTTTTTATTCTGCAGATGAGGAAATATACTTGGAGTGTTTCAGGGGCATGTTCAACTCCTAGAACCTGTTACAGGTGAGGCCTTCATTCCAAAGCAGGCACAAGCTGTCTCAGTTGAGCTACTTGATGTCTTGAACAAACACATACTCTTCTCTTTTCTAGCCCTAAGGGTTTATGTAATTATATACCACTTGCTTGGATGGTTTAGGATGATCTCTATTTTAAATTTCATCAGTTAATAACTTGACAAGTTCCTTCTACCTGTTAGGTTAATATATTCAGGATGGTGGTATTCTCTTGTTTTCATAGGTACGCTGATTAGGGTGTCTGATCTTCATAGAGGCTTTGGTTCCATCAACCAAACCACTGCTGAAAGATCCCTAAACTCCCAATCACTACAGTGTTCTCAAACAGTTAATATACATGTCCATACATCACCAGACTTGGGTAAGAAATGACCAGGAAGCACTCTGGTAATTCTCAGTCTGCCAAACATGTTTATGTAATAGTACACAATTAGAACAGAGTGCAAAACCCCACCAGCAAGATGACTCAGTTTGTTGCATGCTAGTCTCCTGGCACAAATATTCTAAAGTGCCCAGGGCACTGGCAGAGCTTAAAGTTTGATGAGACATTTAAGACATCCCCTTGAGGAAACATTCCCACTCTGAGAACCACAGTCTGTGGACAGCGTTACAGATTTGGAAAGCATGAATTTCCCAGTGGTCATGGGATGCACTGGTAACCAAGGTCACTGCTATTTTCACCCTCAGTTTTAGGCTATGTATTTCTTCTGCTGGGGTACAATATCATGTAATGGTCTGTAGGGATGTATCTTGTGCCTCAGTGAAAGACATTACATTTCTGGATGGAGTCATTTCCAAATTGGCCTTCATATTGCTATTCCATTGCTACATAAGATGAGCAGCTTTTGGAGATATAGTATCTCATCCTGCATATCTTCGCATTTTCCTTTAATTTAAATTAGTTTCCTTGCTTGGATTCAATATAGAAGCCTGTGCTGGAGGATTAAAAACACAGCAAATCATCAGATAATTTTCTTGGATGAAAGTCTGAAAACAAAAGGCAAACTCATATTCAGAATATGAGTTACAGTCAAGTAGAATGTCTTCCGTTCCCAGGGTAGAAGCTGTCTAAGGTAATTAATTTATCTCCAAGTAACTGGTTGGCACCATCCAGAGACAGCACCATGCTGGAACTCAGTGTTGATTTCTTTCACTATTGTTTTGTAGATTTGGCAGCTATAGAAGGATTAGCCTTGATAATGGATAGTCATATTTTTGGGTCCATGTATGTCTCGACTTTGCCAGTCTTTTCAAATACCTGAGATGTTACGCCAGCTAGTACATTCTCTTCCATGGCT
Organism: Hystrix cristata; assembly: GCA_004026905.1. Classification (NCBI taxonomy): domain Eukaryota; kingdom Metazoa; phylum Chordata; class Mammalia; order Rodentia; family Hystricidae; genus Hystrix; species Hystrix cristata. Next base: position 38,529 of record PVJO010011132.1, read on the forward strand.
CTTCATTCTTATTCAACAACAAGAGAATTTTACTCATGGGAATACTATAGCAAGACAAGGACTATCGATATTATATGCATTATCATTGATATTATCCTTATTATTAGTTTTGGGGGTACTTAAACCAATTTTAAAAACCCATTTTAGATCTGCCCTCTTAGGTTACTGTTGACTGTTGACATTTATAGTTTTAGTTTGAGTTACCAATGAAAGAGACTTTAGTGTGAGGGATTTGATAGGAAGTTCTTAGGGGAAAATTTTAGGCAGGATGCATATGGGAAGTGAGGAAAAAATCGGGCATAATGCAAACTTGAAATATAAAGCAATTACACTGAAGTTCTCAAGGGGAGCTCTGGAACTAGGATTGACCTTTACAATGTCTTCAATTGATATAAAGGAGCCATGGCTTTGTTCCCCTACATGAACCACTCCTTGGATTCTGACTTCTCCTAGAGGAGAGGACCTAACTTCAGTGAAACTGCTTCCTTTGGTAAAGGAGAGTTCACAAAGAGATATCCTACATGAGCTATCAGTAGCCAACTCTCCTCATTGCCAATGGATAAGAACCTTACTCTGGAATAGGAATCTGGGGAACAAACCATTGTATCTACTACATGGCCAGATCCAAACTAAGGAGAAAAGATTTGTGAAATTCTTAGATAATTGTATTTATTTTGTAATTATTTTCACTTCAGAATCTATAATTTTTATTACCTATAGATTTAAGTACAATAGGGGTTGGCAAACTTTTTAATAAAGTGTTGCATAGTAAATATTTTAGACATTGTGGGCCTCGTACAGTTTTTCTTGTATACGATTCAGTTTTTCTTGTATACTATTATTGTTTTATGTTACAAGCCTTAAAAGTATATTAAAAGCATTTTTAGGTTAAAGGTGACCAAAAAACCAAAAAAAACAAAAAAACAAACCACCAGCCAGATTTGGCCCCCAGGTCTTTACTTGCCAATCCTGTTTTACACAGATGTTACAAACCAGCTAACAGTAATTCCTTGTCTGTTTTTATTTTTTTGCTTAGATTCTTCTATAATAATAAGATAAAAATCAATAATATTTATTGTTGTTTTTGGGAACCAAAACATTTAAAAATGTATTAACTAGTTTAATTTTCACAATTCTGTAAATAAAATTACTGTCCTTATTTGTACCTGAGAAAATTGAGACACAGAAAGGAAAAGTAATGTGCCTAAGGTTGCATAGCTAGTAGGAATAAGGCCGTGATTTCAGTCTAGACAGTTTGACCCAAAGCCCACAATCATGGCCCTTCTATACAGACTATATCTTTGCATTTGTGAGGGAATGCAAACTAAGCTCCTCAGCATGAAAATGGAAGACCTGGCAAGATTTAGAATTCCTTGCTTTCCGCAGAGGTGTTCACTCTTAAAGATTCTAAGTTATCATCTGTTCTCTACTGTCAGTCTTGTTCCTTCTCCTTTACTTCATTCTTATCCCTGCCATCGTTACAATTTATAAATTAAGATTTAGCACATGTAAACATTTTTGGCAGATCTTCCTAACATTTCAACTCTAAATAAAATATTTCCTTCTACTCCTATTTTTACTTTATAAATTTCTATCTTAGTACATGAAACATTATTTTGTAAGTACTCATGACAATAAATATCTTCCTCTCCAGTTTAAATTTCTTCAGCCTGCAGGTTGCATGCATTCATGTGTTGAAAACTAAGTTATTGGTTTATAAAGAATTTTTAACAAAATGAAATTCAAATATCACATAATGCTGGCAAATATATGTCAATAAAACTTTTGTTTGAATTCTAGATATATGTATGTATTCAAAGTCTGGAGTTAGTTTCCACCTATTAGATTCTGATTAGTTGACTTTCCTGTTGCTGGATGCAATACTCACATCCACAATTTAAAGAAGTTTATTTTGACTTATGGTTTTCAGCGGATTCAGTCCATGGTTAGTAGACTCCGACACAGAAACACCATGAAGGAATGGTGTGGCAGAAAATAGCTGTTCAAATCATGGAAGCCAGAAAGCAGTGACATGCAGGAGGGGTCAGGGACAAGAATCTATCCCTCCAGGATACAATCCTAGTGACTTAGTTCCAACCAGGATTTATGTCCAAATAGCACATTTAGCTACTGAACTCATCAGTGGATGAAGAACTGCTGAATATAGTGGCCATCTTCCAAACACATGAGACTTTTGAGGTACATTTTAGGTCTAAAGCATAGTATTCCACTCCTGGATCCCAAATTGTTCGTGTCCATCTCATGTAAAATTTAGTCCTTCTCTAAGGAATGTCAAAGTTTTAACAGTTCCAGCATTGCAGAAAAGGCAGTCCAAAGTCTCCACAGCACTTGGGAGGCTAAGACAGGAGGATCGTCAGGAGTTCATGGCCAGCCTGGGCTACATAGTGAGACCCTGTCTCAAAAAATCCAAGACTCGAGTCTCTTTGCCTGAAACTCGAAGCAAACTCATAGCTGTGAGCCCCTATAAACATTTTTACAAAAGATGAATACTTCCAATATACAGTGATGTGGGATAAACATTCCCATTCCAAAAGCAAGGATTAGGGCATGGACATTGGTCCAGTAGAAACTGTACCAAATTGAGACTGACACCAAGCAGGGAAAATATTAAATCCTGTAGCTCCACATCTAGCATATAGAGCAAGTTGTGGTACATCTAGCACATAAAGCAAGTTGTAGTTTATGTGAGCTCCAAAGGGCTTGGGCAGCCCTGCCTGAATGGTTTTGCTGATTTTAGCAGACATGGCCTCTTTATTGGGCTGGCTCTGCTCATTGTCTGCAGCCTTCTTCAGCAGATTTTGCAATTCTTGTCATCTCCAAATTCCTTGGGTCTCCTCCGCATCTTTGGTTTTACTCTCACAGCTTAATGCACTACCTCCTCAAGGGCTACTTTTCTGGGCTCCAGGCCCTTACTTTGAAATCTGTGTTGAAGCCTCCATGACCCCCACAACTCTGGCATTCTGTATGCTGGAAAATCCAACACCAATATGGATGATGTCAAAGTATGCTGCCAGTTTGAACAGTAGCCAAGCCCACAAGAACCATGGCCACAGTGACCTCTGAGTACCTGGATGGCTGAACTAGGGAAAGCATTTCTCTCTGCGTCCCTGTATGAGCAGGTAACTGGGGATTTTCTTCTCAAAACAGTCTTTCAAAGGTGTTTGCCCTTTTCTATCCCAGGCCTGCAAAGTGTGGGGCCTTGCTAATTACCATGATGCCTTCAAGTCATCTTTTCAATTGTCCTGATACAAAGTACTTGGCTTTATTTTAATGCTAATCTTTTCAGTCACTCTTCTCTCTTTACCTCTACATTTTCAGGCACTTGCTTTCTGACTACCTTTAAAAATTTCAAATTATTTAACTCTGCTTTATGCTTCTGATTCTCGTGGTAGATCTATCTAAAAGCAGTCAGCAATAATCATGTCACAGCCTAAATGTTGGGCTGCCTTTAAATCTCCTCCACTAGATTAATAAGTCCATCACCTTTAAATTCAGCTTCACACAAAGTCTTAGAACATGGACAAAAGGTAGAGAAATTACTTGCTAGAATAAAACAAACATGGCATCTATTTCAGTCTCCAGTGTCGTGCTCCTTCCTCGTTAAAACCTCATGAACCTGACCTTTACTTTTCATGTTCCTATCAAATTGATGGTCTTTTGAGCTCCCGTCAGATTCACCTTTCAAGCTTACTTAAAGCATTCTAGGGCTTCTTGAGCCCAAAATTTCAAACCTTTCCCAATGCCTTCCACAAAAGATCACACTGCCTACAAGCCACCTCAAAGCAGGCCCTACCCCTAACACCATGTGGTGGACTTATTATTGTGGTCAGCTTGAGCAGGAATACCCAATTGAACTGAGTTAGTATGGGTTTGGGAGTAGAAGATCCACCTGAAGATTGTTGCCAACACAATATAAAAGAGAACGGGAGCAGAAGATAGGGGCCAGCTGTTTCCCAGGAGAAGCTCTGTCATGACTGGTTTCCCTGAATGAACTTGGCTGGTCTCGTCACAGGAGGAGCTTGGTCGGGGCCTTGCTGTCATCAGGGGTGGCTGCTGCTTGCTTCAGAGGAGCTCTGGTCTGCATCTGTGCTGTGAGTGTTGTACCTGGCTCCAATATCAATTCCTTCAGCCTTTTAGTGCAGGCATGGACTTACCTGAGACGGAGCCTTGGGCTCCTAGTCCTTGATTGGATCTTTTGGGTTTCCAGTGAATACATAGACTTTCTGCTCTTTTCCTCCATTTGGCTTGTGTGTGTGTGAATGTTGTAATTTGTAAATGTCCTTATTAAATCTGCTCCCTTGCAAACCATTGACCCTAGAAAAGTAACTAATACAGAAACTGGTACCTGAGAAGTGAGGTCCTTGTTGTGACATTTCCTGGTTATGTGGCTTAAGAGCCTTTGGAATTAATTTGGAAAGATTTTGAGGGACCAGCCGAAGAGACAGCCCTGGAAAGCTCTAAACTTACATGGGAGACTCTGATCAGAGTGTGGAAAACCAGAGTAACTGATGGAAATGCTGCCGGTTAGGGTGAGGCTTGGGAGACTTCTGTTAAGGACTGCACAGGCTGCTGGATCCCAGGCAGTATATGTGTGCTTTGGCAGAGGGTGGTTACTTGTGTTTGGAGATGTTGCCTGGGTGGCAGAAAAGTCTCAGTGTGGTCTGGTGTTGGGATGGTAGCATAGTTACTGTTGAGGGCTTTTGGCCAGATCTATGTTGGAAATCAAGAGTGGAGAGCCAGCAGGGTGACTTGAAGTGTTTGACCAGAGGGGAGCTGTGGACTGCAAGGATGAAGAGAGGAGAACATGGTTGTGGAGAAGAAACAGGACAATGGAAAAATACCTGAGGCCTTTGACCAGAAGGAAAGACTGAATTTGGGGCACAGGAGATCCTTTCAGGCATTTCTTAGTATTGCCATACTCTGTCTGTTGTTAAAGTTAATGGAAACCAAAGGAACTCAGGGCCTTGCTGTCATTAGGGATGACTGCTGTTTGCTTCGGGGAAGCTCCGGTCTTCATCTCTACTGTGAGTGTCGTACCCTGGCTCAGTATAGATTTCTTCAGGCTTTTAGTGCAGGCACAGATGTACATGGGACATTGCTGTGGGCTCCCAGCCCCTGATTGGATTTTTCAGATCTTCAGTGCATAGATAGACATTCCGCACTCTTCCTGCATTCGGTTTATGTGTGTGAATGTTGTCACTTGGACTCGTCTTGTATTAAACCTGCTTTCTTGCAAACCCTTGACTCTAGAAAAGTAACTAAGACACCTCATTTAACTGCTGAACTCATCCGTGGATAAACTAGTGATGAGTATATTGCCCCCATGATCCAATCACCTTCCAAATACATGGAACTTTGGGGAAGACGTTTTAGATCTAAACCAAAACAGATTCCCATGGTTTTTAAGCATTATAATCCAACAAGGCCTGAAAAAATCAGATCATTGTACCAAAGTCATTTTCGTAAGTTACAGTTACTTGTTTTCAAATAAAAAATACCCATTAGTGTTTTCAAAAATGCTAGGATGCATTTAATTTGTTGTGCTCTTTAAGCATTTGGAAATAGATATTTTCTCCGTTTGTCATAAGTTCTTGAAAGCACTATGCAGTATTTCCGGAAACCTGACAATGCCGGATTCTGCTGGATTTATCCTTTTAACCTAAATGCAACCAAGTCTTCTGCGTCTCCTCTTATCACAGAAAAATGAAAATTAATGCATTATATGAGATAATATTTAATGTAAAATATCAGTACAAAATAGTATAATTTATAGAAAGTAAGATTTCCCTTTTATGGGACTCATTAAGAAATGCAATGCCAAAAAGTTTCCAGTTATTTATGTTGTTATTAGTCAAAACGTTTATGATATATGAATTCCAAAGGTCTCCCAAATAACCATGTCTAACTACAGTATATTAAACACCCTTAACAAGCTAGGTTTTCTAAATTTCCAAGAGACATCTGTGGACAATAATAAGATTAATCACTTTGCTCAGTTTCTTGCAAATTTTCTGCTCACATATAGTGCTTTTCATTGTACTTGGGGATTATTACCAACATGGTGGCAGCCTTTGTGAAAAAAGAAAAAAAAACCCACCTAAATTCAGAACAAAACCTGTGAATTCTTGACATTATCCAGACATGTCAAATTTGACTTGCTATGTTAAGAATTTAATAACGTCTTGTTTTGCCTTTTAAAGGGGCAATTTCTGACATTCTAATTTTTTTAAGAAGAAAAGAGGATGGAAATGTCATTTATGCAATTATAAAATAGTTCCCTTACCCAATTCTGTACTCAGAAAGCGTAAGTACTTAATGTTTGCCCTTTGATAGAATTTGCTAGAATTGTCTAATATTTCAGTTAGCTCTTTTGTCTCTAGCCCTGTTTTGACCCTACTCAGTGTTATCTAATAATAATAACTACATTTATAAAGTAGATCTGTAGAAACTAATAATATCATCTTTAGATTTACCAGTATTTAAGGAAAAAAAAAAAAAACTGAGCATATCAATAATACAGTGGTACTGGATTTTTTAATGAGAACATAAAGACAGAGTAATATTTTTAGATGTAATCTAATTTAAATATTGTAATGTTTATAAATGAGAGATTTTATGCCATCAGGATCAAATAGCTAAATGGTCTAAATGAAACAGAGAAAAGGAGAATTCTCAATTGTTCATGTTAATTCAGTTATTCTCTAAATTATGTTTCTATGAAGAGAGATTACAGTATTGTGTTACTCACCAAAAAAAAGGAAAGCTTAAGATTGGATTAAAATTTGATTTTTCTCTACTGATTTACATGTTTTGTTTTTCAAATTTCATGGGGTTTTAAAAAAATGTTGTTGTTGTTGGTAGCTATTTGTTCTCACTAGCCCCTTAAGAGGAGAATAGATGTATTATCAAGATAAAAATAGTAGATGCCTTCTTATATACTTGGCATTGTAACGGAGGACCACCTATTCCAGCATTTTTACCTTGCCTCTAAGATACATAAAATACATGCAGAACTTAACTCCAGGGAGAAATGTTGGCAGAAGCATACTTTGTTCCTGGATCATTAATTTTAACAGCCAATGTTTATTTGTCTTTTACACAAGAGAGGATATCTGAATGAACAAAATACAAATAAAATTATTAAAATGTTGGATTTTAATTTGTGCTCCTTAAAAATATGCTTACCAAAGTTTACCTCTTTAACTCTCATTTGTAGTAAAATACTTGAATTGCTTCACAACAAAGCACAACAGAGATTACTGATTATTTCCAACACTTTTAGCAAAATTCTTTATGCAGTTATAAGGGAAGTAAAACTCTAAAGTATTTCTCCATTGCACAATCTACCACACAATTTTGTCCTGTGAATCCAGTTTAAGTCATTTTATGCAAGGATGGCTGAGGACTGTAACTTCCTTAAGCTATTCTCCTCATAACTCTGACTGCAAAGGCTGTAAAGTGATTCATTCAGGCTGCCATACCAACTGAAAACTGTTCAGTGTGCCAGAATCAGGATGTGACACAAAACCTCATGTCAGGGCGCACACTCCACAGAAAAGGAAGCACACCAGCATTTCGATAAGGCTGTTAAGAGGCTCAGATTTATTCTTAAACTCTCCTTGGATGGAAAGACCAATGGCGAACTTATCGAGAAGCCTGCGAACATTCACAATATGAGTGATTTCTCTGCATTTCTACCTAGAGCCTTATGTAAGTCTCGAAGCCAACCAAGATGAAATGTCACAAATACGGGCGTGAGGAATTTATACTTGCAAGTGAGTGATGTCATTAGCCTGAAAAGATGTTATTGTACTTAAAATGACCTTCTAGCCAGGTGATTTTCCTGGCCTAGATTTTTCACTTTAATAGTCTCATGTTCTTCCCAACTGTCTAAATGCTGATTACATTTCATTTATATGTGCCAGAAAATAAATCTGGGAACAATATTTCCTACTTTTTAGATATCATCAATAAAGCTAAAAGAAAACTCTGCCTCTGCCAGTGAAGTCCTCTTAACTCTTCTTAAAACGAAGCTGAAGTATCACACAAGGAAGTTAAGTACCTAGCAGTATTTTGAAAGTGGTCGAGACACTTTGCAAATAATTGTCTTTGAAATTAAGATAGCAGAAATGAAATACATAGCAGAACTAGTTGCTCTACTTAAGTCATCTAGTAGAGGAACCGCTGCTTAGTGCCGAGGTTGTAGCTAAAGAGACCAGGATCAGTGTTCTTGCCACTTATGTAATATTAATATGATGAACTTCAAGGCCGGGAACCAGACAGTGAAAACTGATAAGAAATTGGTTGAGGGTGAAACAAGGAAAATTGGAGCCAAATTTTAATGAGAATTTTAATAAGAATAAGAGGAAGTGAGTTCAGGAAATAAATCAATCCAGTTTAAATGTATGAAGAGGTCAGGCAAAAAATATTACTAATTTTTTGTAGGATAAATGCTGACTTTGTATACAAAACTCTTTAAAATCTCATTTACTATGTAACCTTGGAAATTCTGTTTAGCCTACTGTGTCTCAGTGTATTTACTGTAAAATATGAATAGTAACATAACCAGAATCACAGGCCTATGCAGAAAATTAAATAAGGCATCCCCTGTAACAGAAGAATGTATATTGAAGTTAACAGAAATATTACACTATTAAAGTGCTGTTGTTAAGGAGTAGAGACATTAGAAATTTTTGTGTGGTTTGTTAAAATCCCAAATGCCTACAATGCAAAAAGTTTAATTTTACTAATACATAAAATCCATGATCCTTTCCTGATGAAAATTCAGAAAAGATCAGCAATATATTCAATCTTAAATTATCCTTGATAAATTTCACCACACAATGAAAAAAAAAAGGTACTGTAGTTATTAGGAGAAAAGTCATTTCTTCTAAATAATTAAGTAAATGCTTCTAAACAAGTGTATTTCTGGCTAAACACTCTTCTTTTGTTCTTCATACTCGAATTTACAATTCAAGGAAGCTAATGAAACTATGGTTGAGGAGAATAAAGAATTACCCTATTCTAATTAGGACAGATAATATTCTAGTTAATAACCCCAAATCCCAAACAAATGCCAATAAAATAAACTGCATGTGAAACCCATTTTCAGAATGTTCATTCACAACTTAGAAGGAAAAATATAATTGTAAATGAGTGATGGTCCACTGTTGAGTACAAGAAAGCATACTTTGAGTTATCTGGGTGAACTATTCTTCAACAACTTTTAACACTCAAATCATACAGGCTGAGCCCAAGTCTTCATTATCCTATTTTCGTTAAATACAACAGTCAAAATCAAGATTTACTTATGAAATTATTACATTTAAGAAATTTCTGGACAATGAGAAATATTCCTGAGTTTTATGTGATTTTTGATGTTTTCTAATTATTATAGGCTTATTAAGGAAAATTTTAATATGTAGAAATTAAGTGAAAAATACCATCTTTCACTTTAATATTTAAGATGTGTCCTGTTAATATTTTGCCATATTTATTTACTCACTTACTGGATTTTGGTGTGTACAGTGTTTATTCCATGAAGAATATCATATCTAATGTCTATAGACAAACATTCGACAACTCTTCTTATAGACTAACAAATTTCATTGCTGAGAATATTTGTGCATTTATATCACACCAGCAAGCTGAAAAGTGTTCTCTGAAAATTTGCCAACACAGTATATTATTCTGACGAGTTCTTCTACCATATTGATATTCATTTGAAAATTGAAGTAAGTGATGTTAATATATGTCTTCAGTTCATTGCCCTTTGTGATTATTTACTTAATATAGTTTTATGATATTTGTCCTTTCCTATTAAAGAAAAAAGATTATTATTAATTATAAGAGGACTTACATATTTTGAATAATAACTACTTGCTGAAAATATTCTACTTGGTGCTTTTAATAGATTAGGAATTTTAAAGTAGACATATACGTTTTATCTCAGTATTTGTTACATTTATTACTTTTAATCCAAGAATGTCCTTTTCCCCACAGAGAGAAAACTGGTCATTTATATTTTCTTTCAGATTATGTCTACTCATTGATGTATTTTTCCTTTATATAACTCTTTATCTGAAATTAATTTTAATTAACCTATTACTACTTAATAAAAACAATATTGATTTGTATAAATCAGTGAAATAATTAGCAGTACCTCTATCTAAACTAAATCCTTAAAACCTCTGTTGTTTTCTATCAGAGTCTGTCTCAGATGTTGTATACCTCCTTCTGCTAAATGAGATATATTATTAATCTTTTAATTTATTTTTTAATTTTCTTCCTCCTATAAACTGTAAGCTATTTTAGGAAAGGACAATGATAGTCCCATCCAATGACTTCTATGGACTATCTGCACAGTACCTGCCAGATAATGAGAAACCATTAACATGTATTATAATCAACTATGTTAAAAATGAAAACCAATTTCAATAAATTTAGGGCCAGACCTTTTAGCTAATAAAAATAATAAATTGAAATATACGTGATAACATGAAAAATTTATAATTTAGCGAATAAAAATATAAATTACAAAACTAAGTGTATCAAAACACAGTAAGTTTGTGTCCTTAGTTGATAAGCATATATGCTAGAGTTAGCCTTAAATTGATATTATTTATGTGTCAAGATGAAATAACATATTATTCTATTTATATTTTTTATGATTGCTATCTTCTAAATGTTATAGGAAACCCACGTCACTATAGTAAGTTGTTATTTTTATGAAAAATTTAAGTAAATTTTAATCAAGTAGAAATACCTCTGCCATTTATGTGTTTTATCTGATGCAATTCGATGCACCAATGAAAAATATTAAAAAAGAAACTATTTGAACTAAAATTGAGACAGAAAAGCCCCAGCGCCTGGGACCCTGGGTTCTGGCAGGGAGTCATCAAATCCCTCCTCACTGCCTTGGAAATGCTCAATGGCTTACCCAACCTGTTCTTAATCACGTGCTTGTGTAGTCTAAGCCCCTTCCCCTTACATACTGTGCCCGCTGCCTACCTATGTGCCCCTCACCGATAATGTAAACGTATAACTGTGCATGTTTAGGGGCTCATCGTATAGAAGCTTTTAAATCCTTTCCCTACATGGGGAATGAGGGAACTAGTGCAACGGGATGTTGTAAAATTATATAAAATTCTTGAAGTCACTTTGTTAGGGGTCCAGGGAGAACCTGAGTTCTCCAACTCTCTGTATGACTCTTGGTTTCTCAGTGGTCAATTTCTGCAACAAAATAAGTAAATTTAATTTCTTAATCAAAAATACTTGAAAAGGAGTTTTCAAGTTTTGTTATTGTTGTTTCTTTTTATAGGTTTCAAAGCAGTCTAATAGTCTACCAAGCAATGTGTCTGGGGAATCACCTGGGGAAAGGATGGTTTACTTAATTGCTATCATAGTCTTCAACACTGGGCACAAATAGGTTTTTATCTTTGCTCATTCATTTCTGTCACTGTCTTTGTGATAGAAGAGTTTCAACATGCAGTAAGGAAGATGATCTCTTCGTTTTCAAATACATATCTACTTGTGTATTTTTATTTTCACCACACATTTTTGAAGCTTGGTGGCCCTTAATTTATACAGCTGATTTTATACAATCTCTAAGTTTTTTACCCAGTGTTTTGCAACATGCTGAAGTAGAGGAGAGATAAAGCAGAAATTATCAAATTCTAAGAAATGTCATAGAATATTACTCCTAAAGGAATCTTGGGAATCCTGTTAGTCGACACCTCATTTTGCACATGAAAGCCTTAAGAACTACAAACTATAATCCTACTTAGAGTTTACCATTGCTAGTTAGTCTTCCTCAGCAGTCCATTATAATCAATAGTCAGTATGGAGTGAAAAACATATTCATTGTGAAATCCACAGACTTTAGAAGTATAAGTCAAAAGTTTAGACCTTCTCAATATGTTTTGGCAATGTTAACACTACAGGTGTCCTTCCAATAGAGAAAGCAGGCATACCACCGCCTTGGGAGGCTGAAGGACCTCTCCAGGAGCTCAACTGGGTGGCACTTTGGAGCTTATATCATGCTTCATTCCAACCCATTTGCTCATTCCTTCATATTCATTGGGCATGGATGAGGGGCCATTCAGTGTTACAACATTGCCAGAAGGTGATCCAACAGCTCCCTGCCAAAGTAGAGTTTACACTCTCATTTTGCAGGTAAAGCTGCCACATAAACCAGGAAAATAATTAAGAAGTAATTAGAAACAGATGATTTATTTTTCCATCATGGTTTGAAAATATCATCTTTTAATACATTTCAAATCAAAACTCAGTCAAATTTATTGTCATGTCCATTCCGTTTTCTAGGAAAGAAATGCTTGTTGAAATTTGCCAACTTATTTTCAGTAGCCCTTGTCACTCAAGTGGCTTTTCCATTTCCAATTGATTCATAGAGCCAAGGAATTATCATACAGATGGAATTGTTTGGTGAAGATTATGTTTTCTTTTCGAGAGCTTTTCCCAAGGCGTTTCACCAGAACAAACAATTATACCAAAAGTGAATGTGCATATTAACATTCTGCCTTTGTTCTGTTACCCAGGATAAAAGTTTGTCTTCCCTATTCAAAAAAAAAAAAAAATAAAAAGAGCAGTTTTATTAGGAGTCTCAAGAAAATGACTTTAGCTTTCTCAAGGCTTATGTTGCAGAAAATAAATAAAACTTTCAAAGAGGATATATATAAGATCATCATTAATTCTCAGTCTGCATACATTTTTAATAGATTACAAAGCCTAGAATTTGTCAACACTTAAGTAAATCGTAAATAACATCATTAATGCCACTTATAAGAAGAATGTATCATTTCAATAAATGTTCAACCAAACAAACTAACAGAACCCAACTAAGAGCAGAATCCTATGTGCAACTGATCTTTTGCATTTAATAACTGATAAGGTAGCAAATTACAAAAGTGAAATTGCTGGTTTCATCCTGAGGATCATATAAAAATAAAGCATTTGTACTGATTAAATCACTAATGAATGGCATCCTCATTTCTATGCATCTGTTTGATACCTGAAATGTTTGCTTTACCTCATAAGGCCTAAGCCCTATCACAGGTAACTATGTTCATTTAACTATGTTCTTTGTTACTATTATTACATAGAGAAGTTACGACCAATTCTTAGGGTAATAACTAGCAAACAATAGGCACTCTTTATTCAAAATGTACAATGGTAATAAAGCCCTTTGAAAAAGAACAATTAGGAAAGTGTAACCTGCCTACAAATTGAAAAGCTAAATGAAATTTCAATCAAAAGAACAGAGCATGAATCTCTGGCTCAGCTGGCGAGACTCTGAGATAAAGTGGAATATATCACGTATTTATGTTAAAATGGAATAAAATAACAACAAAAACCTAAGCATGAAATCAAGGAAACAAAGAAATAAGACAACAGATGTCTTAGATGTTAAGTGGAAAATTCCACTGAGATTCAGATGCCTTGCAACTCATCTGCATTGAAAATAGCAGAAGCTCCTTTAGTGATAGGCAGGCTATTAAATACTCCAGTGCATGGTCTACATTAAAATGTGACTAGTGTCTCTTTGAAAGAAATTCATAAAAGTGTGGGAGTTAGGAAGAGGGAGAAGAAGAGAAGCTCTCCTATTTTTATATCTCACTCAGATACAAAGATAACATCAGAAAGCTGCCTAGAGAAGAATTTAGGGAATCACTTTCACTGTACATGAACATCATTGCCACTGCTAGTCTGTCATAATATTCTTTAAAGCTTTTTTTGATCCTAGGACTTTAGATTTCAGCTCTTGGCTAATAACAGCCTATCAAATACCTGTGTGAATTAAGTAGGGAGGGCTCCCACAAGTCTGAATACTACAAGAGGGAAGTGATGGGGTTTAATTCTATCTATGAACAGTGAAAATAAAAGTCTCTTGTTTCTTCCAGAGACAAGTAAAAATAGCTTTCTAGAGGAGTAAACACAAAGTGTGGTAAAGTAAATGATTTAAAAATGTACTGTGGGCAGTTTACAAATTAAAATAAAGACTGAAAATCAGCTCCAGAGACAATGTCTTATCATTTATTTAAGATATATTCATGCAGCATATAACATAATAGATGTTGAGGATACAAAAATTAAGTAAAACAAATATTTTCCTCCCTTCATGGAACTTATATTCTAGACAGGGGAGGGGAATTTTCAGATAGAAAAGTAATAGTAATAAGTGCAGATGAGGAAGTATCTCCCGGGGGCTCATAATAAAGCTGGAGGTAAAGACGTGAGTGAAAATAGTCACCAAATATAAGACCCGAGAAAAATAGAGTAGATATGGATGGTCAGTCTTTGGCCATTTATTATCCTGTTTTCATCTGATAAACACTGGTTTCTATTGGGGCCAGTCCAAAGCTAATGGACTTACATTTTACTGGTGATGTTAGTTATGACTGAGAACAGGGGAAGAAAATAAGTGAGGAAGTGTGTCAAACCCTAGGATAGTCCAGAAATCTCTCTAAACATAACTAACAGAAACAATTGATTTGTATATGAATACATACGTATATGTATAAAATGAATAAACACAACAAAATTGCTTTAGGTGTCTTAAGAAATGGCTCTATATAAAGTTTCCCTAGCAGAGTAACCTGCAATTCCTACCTGCCCAATGGTTACTCTCTGTGTTTTTCTTGGGATTTAATCTCAGTAGACAGGTATTTCTTTACTAAAAAAGATTGTATTATGCAAATTCAGAGTAATTTTATCATATCATAAATCTTATAAAAGGATTATCAATCACATATCATAATGCATAATACATAAATTCTACATTCTGTATGATTATTAAGAACACAAGCTCCAAAAAAATTGAAGTCTGTGTTGAAATTAAATACTCAATATTTTTCTATCAGTATTCTGAATTGACAACTGACTTTCTGAGCCTTGATTTCCCTCCCAAACATTAGAATAATGAAACAACATACCTTGTAGTGTAGGATGGTTAATTTTATGTGCCCAATTAGCTTGCCCTGTATGCAGGGATTTAGTCAAACAGTATTTTAGATGTTTCTGTGAAGGTATATGTTAGATGAAATTATCATTTAAATAAGTAAACTTTGAGTAAGGCAGACTACACTTTAAAATGTGAGCATGGCTCATAGAATAGGTTTAAATCTTTAAAAGAAAAATGCTAATAACTTGAAAGAAGAAGGAATTCTGCCAGTAGACAACCTTTGCGCTCCGTTTCAGCCCTTCTCTTCTTTCTATCCCACTGGCACACTCTGCAGGTCTAGATTTGTTGAACCTCCAGAATCTTTTAAAAATTATTTGCCCCCCTCTCTCCCTTTTACAACTAGAGCTATCTATAATAAAGTGATTCACAGAAAGTGAGTAGCATATAGGAAGTTACAGTTACCAAGTTTACCTGCCACTGTAGTTGCAATTAATATTTAGATCAATATTTTAGATTAATATTTAGACTAATATTATTTAAAATTTTAGTACATGTTTGCAGTATACAATGTTTACATTCATCATTTTTCTCAAGGAGTAGGTACATGTACTTAATTAGACTTTACTATTTTTTTGGTGCAAGTAACATGATGTTATCTGTCAGGTTGGTTTGGAAGATAAGGTTGAGGAAATGAAGAATTTGTAGAATTTGTGGAGCTCTCACTATTTGCCATGCTCTATACGAAGGTTTAGCACCCAGATTATGTTTTATTCCTACCATTAACCTTCTCACAGAGGAGGAAATTGAGATCCAAAAAGAATAATCATCATATTCAGAGATACCTACTAATAAATTTCAAATACTAAACCGAGTCAGTCTGACCCAAGGATCTATGTGCTCAATCATGTACTACGTTGCTTCTAAATAAAACCTAGTCGAACAAAGTTCAAATCAAAAAACAGAAATGGTTTAACTTCTCCTTTGCTATGTACTGTAGCTTTGAGGTTGTCTTCAGAGAGACTCTGGGAAGCATTCACAGAATCCCAAGGAAGTGAACTGCCCCTCCCACAGGGCTTAAGTGGAGAGGAGGGTAAGGGCGGTTGGCCCTTGAAGGTGCAGGCAGTTTCCCGGCTTCTCTCCTGCCCTTCCTCCCTCACACTACCCCAAAGCAAGAAGCTTTCACTGTGGGGTGGAGCACTGTCTCTGGATTCACAACTGCTCAAAGAGATAAATATCATATCCATACATGTTTTCCCCCTTTTGCTAGAGAAAAATAAGTGCTGATACTTTCCAATTTGTCCCTCGGTCCAGGACAGTGAAGGGAGCAGAAGAGACAGGCTATACCTACAAGAGTGTTGTACCCCAATTTACAAATGTTAAATAGAATTAATAAGGAAACCTCAACTCACAGGAACCCCAGCTTAAAATTTAAATATAATTAATAAGATAAATACATTTATAAGAACAAACTATCTGCTAGTACATCAATACCAAATTACAGATTAATTCTCAGAATGTATTTGTGCTATGGTTGAAAGGAGACTGAAGGGAGTGAGGTCGTTTTATTATTTTTCTACTTCCCACTCGAAAGTTATTTTTTTCTTTTCCAAATTACCTGCTGACCTGATCACTAAAGCTCAAAGAAGACTAACACCTGATGTAATTGACCAGTTAATTCATAATAAGCAGGGTTTTTAATACAGAATTGTAGATACTCATTGGAATTTTAATTTCAAATTAGGCAAAATAATGTACTGGTCTACCAGATAAAGACTATTCACACTTATCAGGCAAAACCGTGGGAGCAATATGTAAATATTCCAACCTAGTTTTTAATCAAATGTGTCAGTTCAGTTAGTTTATCTTTCAAAGCACCTTTCAGTTAGCAGAGTCGTCTGACTGTGAAGGCTCAAAGGAGAAGAAAACTCCCTATCCAATCAATTATTATATAAAGCCCCACATAATCTTTTTTGTTTATAACTGAATAGTACTGAAAATCAGAAACATCAGAGAAATCTGTTTTTTCTTTTTTTTTGGTCTCCCCTGGAATAAAATAAAAGCTGAATTTTATATTTAAAAATATATAAAATGCTCCTCTAACTCTGTACGCTGCTTCATTAACTAATGACCGCCGACCCCCTGATGATTTTGAACTTTTAGTCATGATGTCCTACCAAGGAGAAGAGGCTGCTGAGCTTTATAAAAGTAAATGAAGCCAATCTTTCAAATCGATGTGTTACGACTTCTGCATCATCTCCTGAGCACTTGAGTAATGTTCTCTTTCCAGTGAGAACAGCAGAAATTCTGGATCTTGTTTCCTGTGAATGTGAGGAATAAGAGCATTCAATAGAAAAGTGCAAAACAAAATAAGAAAAATATGTTACCACATCTCCTTCTCTGAGCTAAAATTTTCAGGAGAATATTTTCGCCCCAAAGGAATAGCTTTGACTTTTTCCTCTAAAAAATAATTGCAAACTTCATAAATCCCAGTACCAAAAATTCTAGTTTAGAGAACACAAGGTTTTAAAAATTATTTTTTCTAATTTTATATAACTTTAAAATCATACCATATCAATCATCCGTGGAAGAGCTCTGAGTGTATTGTTTATTCAAGCCGGTACCCTTCAGAACTGTACCCTAAAAACTCTAAAACTCTGTATCCTCTAAACACATGTCAATTTGTCTTGGCGAAGGACCTTAGCACACATCTTAGAATTACTATGCAGAAATGTAATCACTCAGTGGAACAAAATGAAAATCATGGTAAACCTCAAAAAGTAATTTCAAGGGGCTGGGGATTTAGCTCAGTGGTTAGAGTGCTTGCCTTGCAAGCACAAGGTCCTGAGTTTGATCCCCAGCACCAAAAAAAAAAAAGAAAAAGTAATTTCAAAAGTCATTTTCAAATGATGTGTTTTTAAATTGTTTGACCAAATGTGCAACTGGAAAAATGCCAAATGTGACTAACATATACATGATATTGAGAACTTCCTTCTTAAAATGCATTAGTAGGGACTTGGACAGAGAAAGGTTCTGATGAAATTTAATGGGGAAAACAAACAAACAAACAAACAAACAAGCAAACAAAATACAGAGGATGGGCAGCTAATTCAAAGGTTATAGGAAAGAGGTTTTCCAGAAGGGAAAATTTACTACTCTAGGTATTTTTCAATAGTTGAAGGTAGCAAGTCTCACTGTCTGTGAAGTGACAACACATGTACCTAGAGTTATATTTAATTGGAAAGTTTTTATTCTCACCATCAGTGAATGACAAGTTCAACTGATTTTATTCATTGAACTGAGTAGTTGTTGGACACAATTGTCTTAAACTGACTAGTAATTCAACCTGGGCCTATGTAACACTAAAATAATAGATCAACAGAAAGGGAGAAAAGTAATAATCAAGCTGATTGGGTTCACACAAATTTAGCTGACTGATAGAAATTTTTACCTTTAACCTGCTATTTCTGTGTCAGTGATAAACAGCCTCTGCTCAGCAGTAATTCTGTCGACCTCAAAACCTACACACTATTACAACACCTGACCTTGTCCTCTATCACTGAGTTTCAGCTTCTCCATTCTTACCTTTGGGAAATTAGCACTATTACACTTGCATTTACCTCCTCCATACTAACATACTAAGCATTGACCGTGGCCAGCCCAAGGCAAACTGGTGAAGCAAAGTCTGCTTGGAGATATTCCAAATCCCCTACACTGAGGCTTTCTGTTTTTTTTTTTTTTTTCCAACGTTCTCTAGATAACATGGCAATTGCTGTGCTGGCAGCAAATTTAGACCCATCCCTCCCAACCTTCCTCAGTGCTTTAATCTCAATAGTTTACCTGCGGCTATTGCTAATAAGGTCAGCAAATTCAGGGTTATAAAGTTAAAATTTTTGAATTGGTTGCATTCTATATAACTCCATATTTTAACATAGGAAACTTTGGTCAGAAGTAGTGACTGTTGATATTCTCAGAACTCTCTTGAGGTGAAGAGGGCAAATGATTTGGGAGCCATGTGTTCTTTCAGTGTTGCTGAAATTACTGCAGATTTAAGCTCTCACTGCATATGAGATGCTGAAGATTCTGCTTGCTTTTTGCTTAAGAAGTTGCAACCCCTTGTGAGTAGATGCCTTTGGGAATTAGTTAGAGTTAAACCACTCAGCAATGAATATGTACCTCAAAACACATTTATTGTATATGATGCATACAATGTTGTCTGTCACATTAAAATCACAATATAAAAAGTAATTTGAAAACATGACTCCAAGGATAGAATTCTGTATGAACTTGAATTTAGGAGATCTGTGCTTCTTACCTTCAGTTCTGGCTCACAGTATCTGACCTATACACCACATATGTTTATTTTAAAAATTAATACAGGTGACTTTGAGGGACAACCTAGGTAGATTGTGTCTGAGCATTAAAAGATTACCTGGAAGCTTGAAAACATGTTAAGGGTATAAGGTCAATCATAAAACATCACCTTTTACATGATTCCATTTACATTAAATGTCTAGAATAGATAAATCTATAGTAGTTGCTAGTGCAGGTGGGAATTAGGGAGGGGGCATAAGATAGTTATTGTTTTAAAATGTGGGATTTATTTTTGAGATGATAAAAGGTGTGGCGTTTATTTTTGATGTGATAGAAATATCCTAAAATCAATTGTAATGATGACTGTACATATAATGGGTTCACACAAACTATATTAAATACCATTGACTGGTACATTTTAATAGGTAAATTATATAATATATACCTATTATATCACAATGAAGCTATTATACAAAATGTATGTGATACACAAAGAAATGTTGATCTCTCCATGATTGTGAGGGCAAAGTACATCACTTTGTAAAAATACCTCACTCTTTTCAGGCCTGAAGACTTAGAGGCAAGGAGTTTCAGTATCAAAAATGCTTTGAAGTTTCCAAATCTAGATTTTGGTTTTTCTTCTAACATGCAGCATTGATGAATTAGCGGTCTAAGCCCTGTGGAGTCTGTACTCTGTGAAATAAAACCATTGTAACAGCTGCAGAAAGCATCAGCCCCAAGTCGCGCGCAGTGTACACGCAGGGTCCCTGTGGAGGGCAGGGCTGATGTCTCCGCCGGTGACGGCATGCTGTCCGAGTTTTAGTGCATGGATGACTTTTTAATTAAGAGATCACAAAATTTTTGTCAGGGCAAAGGCACTCTCTCGGTCACTCTCCAAATCTTAACAAGGGCATTCTGTCATCCTCTATTCAAGCCAATTAAAATTTCTGTCCGATTTGAGGAGAAGAGGCTTCTGTTCTGGCAGACTGAAGACTTTTTCCCTTCCGTGGTCATGACTGAGCCTGCGATGCTTGTGGCAAACAGCTATCAATGTAAAAAGGGAAGATGCTCTAAATATAGTCTACAGAATAGTTTTAATGAATCTTTCTAAATGAACAAATAAGCAAAGCAAATGAAGGAAAATATATAAAGCTTTATATTTATATTTATTTTGGCAACTGTCATTAATTAAATTTGAATGACTTAGTTTCAGGAACAAGTTTTGAAATGTTTCTAAAGTTCTCTGATTCAAATCCTCTTGAAATCTATGGTATAAAGTATTAACTATTAAATAAATGAATAGTAACTAATTCCTATGTATATTTATTGCAATCCTTATATTTACCAAGACTGATGATTGCATTTAAACCCAGTAAACCTTTAATTGCTAACTAAAAACATGTTTTAATATTGTGTCAACATTAAACTTTCTCTTATAAAGTTTATCTTTCGAACATTTATTTCCCTTTGAAGGAAATTTACCAACTCTATCATTTTTCTAGATAAGAAAATGAGGGCCAAAGATGTGAAATAACTTTCCTGGTGTCATACAGACAGCAAATGACATTGCTGGGCCAGTGGGCCAGTGCCAGGGTTCCAGGTGGAAATCTCATCAGAGAGAAAGGCCTAATTTAGACCCTAAGGCACTACTCAAGATCTGGTCAGGTTTGCAAATATAGTAAACATTATGACTCAGGGAACCAGGAAACAGTGATAAAAGTGTTATGGATGTTCTTGGACCTGATAAACTAAAAGTAAATACATTACTTAATTTACATCCACCCTCCTCATCCATTCAACAAATATTTAGTAACTACTATAAATCAGGCATTGTGCCAGGCAACTAAAGATACAAATTGTAATCTCAGTTCCAGTCTTAATGGTGCTTACTGCTCAACCTCACTTGTTATCAAGAGAGGAACAAATACTTGAATTCATTGACTATCAAAGATTTGTAAAACAAATTGTATTCTCAAGACAGTGCACTGAGCATTTTTTCATCGATTGCCTATAGTTTATTAATAAGCATACCCTGTCAACACTTTCAATTGCTGTATGAAAGACTCTTGAAGTTTTAATGTATATGACTCATTTAATCCTTACTACAGTATGGGAGAATACCCTCATTCCTCAGCCGAGGGAAACAAGACGGAAATGAGAGACAACTTGTCTAAAGCCAGAGGCAGTCATTGTGGGGCTTCTCACAATTTTATCACGTGCATACTTTGTCTATTTGCATATTCTCAGCCCTGTAGCAATAACAACCAGGACTTAATGTCGTAACACTTAAATGTATAACAAAAATTAGTTTTATTTGCAATAGAGTAAATTTTGTATTTTGATTCTTTTCTAGCTACATATTAATTCCTTAGCTTTAGAGCTCAGTATATTCTAATTCAATTTTCTTGCTCTCTCTTCACACTATGTTTGCATGTCCTTCTCTTTTAAAACACAATATACATACACACACACATACACATACTACACACACATATCCATAGAAACACAAATATCAAACACATTATCTACTGACCAATTTTTTTTTTTATTTTAAACCAAGAACATGTATTGGTACATTCTACATACAATGGTCACATTCATTACATTAATTCTGTACCTATACATGATGTATCTTGGTTCTCCCCCCTCGTCCCCCCTCCCCTCTGCACCCTCCCTCCCTATTTACAGCAGGTTCATTCATCATTTTCCATTTTTTCCCATTCCCCTCTCTCCCCTGTTGCCTTTCTGCTTTTCCCCTTCTTTCCTTCTAGTACTCCTCTCCTCTGCACACCATCCTCCTTTTATATAATATCTATTACACCTCTTTTTTCTTATTTACAATTATGGTCTCTCATATCAGAGAAACAATTCGATGTGTGCTCATGAGTGTCTGATTTATTTCACTTAAGAGTATGTTCTCAAGAAACATCCATTTATATATGAATGACTCTAGTTTGTCCTTTTTTATGGCAGTGTAGTACTCCATAGTGTAGAAAAACCACATCTTCTTTAGCCATTCGTTGGTTGTTGGACATTTAGGTTGTTTCCAAGACTTAGCTATTACAAATTGTGTTGCTATGAACATGGTGGTGCATACGTCCTTGTGGTATGATGATTTTAATTCTTCTGGGAAGATCCCCAATAGGGGAATAGCTGGGTCAAATGGAACCTCCAGTTGTAGTTTTTTGAGGAATCTCCATATTGATTTCCACAGTGGTTGGACCAGTCTACAATCCCACCAACAGTGGAGGAGTGTTCCTTTTTCCCCACAGCCCCGCCAGCATTTGTTATTGGTTGATTTT